>CP106725.1:78192473-78286392 GCA_025506655.1 Gossypium rotundifolium | reverse complement strand
ACATATCTAAAGAATTGAAAACAAGAAGAAATCTAGTAACTCACCGTTTGCTAAAGCCACTCCCAAAAAGGAACTGATTAAAGAAAAAGAAGATAGAAATTGGTAACAGAATCAAGACACTAGAGGGGAGAAGAGATCAAAAATAGTCGATCAAGAAAATCATTAACTAAAAGTCGATAGACAAAGTGGAGAGATGAGAGAAATGAAAAAGGATCGGCAAGAAGGGAAGAAGAAGATTGATAGGCCAAACTAAAAAAGAAGAGAAGAATGTCGAATTCACAGAGAGAAAAATGAAGAAAGGAGAAAAGCTTCAAGGGAGAATGTTTATGTTTCGGCAAAAAGTGGACAATAGAAGAGAAATAGAGTTGAAAAGATAAAGACTCGAATGGTTAAAAATGCTGCACGAGATGCCACAAAGAGAGAACCCGAAACGAAATAAAAGAAAATCCCAAAACAGCAAAGAAGGAATTCGACTTCTACACTTTTACCAACTGCCGAAATTGCACCAAATGAATGCCCGTAACCGAATCCCTTACTCAAGCTTTCCCATTCGGATATGACTCCCTTCACATCCAAACTCCTTCAAAATCTCCACCGATTTCTCCTCGATTTGCTCCCAACCTCCCATTCAAATCCATTCAAATTTGATGACCAAGTCTCCAATCACCTCTGCAGAGTTTGACTTAAACTCTACCTCTCATGCCACAGAGATGTAAGATAAAACCCCCTCTTTTTACACGCCATGGGATTCGAACCCACTCCCTCTTACATGCCCAACACGCCACTAGCCAGCACAATACAAGATCTCCTATGTCACAAAACAAACACACTTAATATATATGCCTTTTAAGCTAACATCTAGGTTTCCAAAAGAGCAAAAATAAAAATTTTGCCAAAGGCCATACTTGAACCCAGGCTTCCTAAAATCCCCAAAACATGCCCAGATTACCTGTCCCACAAGCAACCATGATATTTATGTCCAAGCTTGCAAAAACAATAACCCCAAATTTTTGGGGCGTTACAGTTCGTAGATAAGTCTTCAGATTTCGATCTAATCGAACTTCTTTGATCCAAGGGATTTAATATAAATGACTAGATCTGATCCTCCAAACATGTTTCTTCAAATAAATTGATATTCATTGATGGGCTTGAATTATTCTAAAATATCGGCATAGCCTAAAGGTTTGGTTAAATAAATTGTCAATCTTCCAAATATGACAAAATATTATTTTATCGTAGTGCTAAAAGAAGTGGGCACTTCCTTTGACATATTGTAGCAACTTCAAATATTTCAACATAATTCATTGACATCATATTACCCATTTGTGTCCAAGCCATCAAATAAGCCCAACAACGCCTCTCTCCACCACATAGGAAGTTGTTGTAATGGATGAATTAACCCTTTTTTTTTTAGTTTGTCGCCATTACTATCAATGGTTGACCACAGTAAATACCTGATTCAATCAACAAACCAACAAATATGTTTTGTAAAAAAAAAAAGTAATAAATACTCGGAAGGTTAGTGTACTACGGGTTTAAGACCAATTTAATCATTCACAAAATAAAAGGAGTAATTTTGTCACTATAATATTAGAAAGTGAGCAAAAAGTTATACGGTTTAGAGAACTCTTGAAATTTTCAAGAATAAAAAAAAAAAAAGCCGTACGAAAAAACACCCTCAATTGAAACCTTGAACATTAAAATTTATATCAAATTAAGCCTTTTGATTGTTAACTTTAATAGATGACTGTTATTGTCTTCTTCTTTTTTTCATTTCTAGGTTATTTTTAGCACGTGGCATGCTAGGATTGTGTCATGTGAAAAAGTGGTATTTTTATTTAAAATCATAAAATATGAAAATTCATAAAATTATTTAAAATTAAAAAATAAAAAATTGTGAAATTTATAAAAAATGTAAAAGTACAAAACTTTATAAAAGTTATAAAAATTTTAAAATTATTTTTTTTTTAAATCTACAATTTTATACGTAGACACGGCTATTGCTTGCCATGTTAGCTTATTTCTTCACTTTAGTTTGGATCTCAAAAAGAATCCCTATCATTGACAACATTCATGGCGGTTAAGATAGCAGTTAGAACACTAGTGAAAGATGCAAAGAAGGATAAAATGTACAAGCTTTGGGGAGGTTCGTGGTGGATGAGCACAACAAATAGTTTCAAGGATTAAATACTTTTTTATAATTTTATTAGGTATTGTATTGTTAGAAATTGTTAATTTGGAAATAGAAATGGCTTTGGTTTTATTTTATTTTTATTTTTTATATAATTTTATAATATTTGATAATTTTAATATGTTTAATAATTTTTATAGTTTTAAATAACTTTTATAATTTTTACAATTTGTTATCTTTTTGTAATTTATATTTTTTTAATTTTTTCTTATTTTCTACTATTTTCAATATTTTCTAATATTTTCTCTACAATTCTCTATATAATTTTTATAATTATTGTTCATTTATTATCATTTTATAATTAATATTATTATAGTTTTATAAAAAATACAATTTTCTGTATGTTTTATGATTTTCTATCATTTTATGATTTTTAATGATTTTAAATAGAAAAATACTTATTTTTGCCACGTTGCACAATCCTAGCATGCCACATTGCACAAAAAAAAGGCAATTGTTACTCTTCAATGATCAACCATTAAACTTAACAGTTAAAGGGTTTAATTCATGGAAACTTTAATGTTCAAGGACTTAATTAGATGTATTTTTTCACAATAGCTTAATTTTTTTTAAAGTTCGGGGCTCCTTAAACCCTTTAGCCAAAAAAGGAAAAATTGATGGCGGCATTAATTATTCCTATTAACAAACTTTAAGACAATGAGCAATTTAATAATTGTTATACCTAATCACTTTTGCAACGACCCCGTTTCGGTGGTGTAAAAAAAAATGCGCTTTAAAACCCCATTTACGTAAATCAAGTCTGTAAGTATAAAAGAGGAATACTTATAGATTTAATATAAAAGTATATTAAAATTAGGTTAAGTAATTTAGCCAAAATGTGGTTAATTAAGGCTTAGGGACTAAATTGTAAAAGTCCAATTGCAATAGAGTTTTACTTGAGAAAAGACTTGGGGATTTATATAGCAATTATCCAAAGGACTAACATGGTTAATAAACCAATTTTAAATGGTGGATAATGGATGAAGGGTGTTACACCATGTATCCATTTGCTCAATTGTTGAAAATTTAGTATGTTTTTATTGTTGAGAAATTGATTAATTAAGCTTGGAATTGATAGAAATTAAGGTTAGGTTATGAAAAGGACTGAATTCTAAAGCTTAATAAGGTTGGTTGTTAACTTTGTTACATTAGGGACCAAATTGAATAAAATGGAAATTTTTCATGAAATTATGCCAGGAATAGAAATTATATAGCCCCTAATGAGTAAATGCTAAATTGGATTTTAATCCAAAGATATATATATATATATAAAGATATGTTTATCTCGAGTTTAGGGACTAAATTGAATAAAATGTAAAATATTCATGACTTTATGTTTGAATGTGAATTGGATGGGAATTGATATTGATTATTAATTGAATTGTTGTATATAGCTAAAGACAATGTCAGATCGTCGTGAATGGAAAGGAAAAGCGATAGTTGAGACAAATATATTTATTGTTTATTCTTGTTATAATGCATAATTAAGTATTGAGGTGAGTTAATAATGGTCGTATAAATTGAGTTGCTATGATTGGTATTAAGTATCGATATTTGTGGACTGAATTGAATAGAATAGCATATAAAGTAGCATGATTTAGTCGAAATATGATATGTGACATGGAAAATGAATTGAAATATGCAATATGATGTGAATACTTATGTATTGATGATGAATCGGATAATGTGATGTGAATGGAACATTAGTACCCTATTAGTTGTTGGGATGAGTTGGATATAATTGGTATACCAAATGATTGGATTATGTACGAGTTTATGCACTCTATGTGCTGAGACACTCTTCATGCGCCAATATGCATTTCATGTGCTAAGATGCACCTTGTGTGCCAAGATGCACTATATGTGCTAGTTTCCCTTACTTTGGTTTATTCGATGATGCACTTCGGTGCAAGTCTGGAATGTTGGTTGGAGGATCTGTGTATCTATTCGAGTCTAAGTTAGGTTAGGGATTATAAATTGTAAACTTGATAAATGATATTAAAATGAAATGGTGTGATGCTATAGAATCAAATGTGTATATATGTGAATTGTGATAAAGAAAGCATATACATGAATTTGTGAATCAATTAGAAACGAGCCCCGGGGGTTGAAACAGGTACAAATGAGTCAATAGACTCTAGAAAGAGATTTGAATGGTAAGTTAAATGGTTAAATGATGTTGATTGAACATGAAATTGAATGGAATAATATCAAGTGAATATATACTTGATTCATCAATAGTATTGAACGTTTAAATGGCATAAAGATAGGTACTTGACAAGTAGTTTGAATTGGTCAATTCTATTGAAATGCTAAACGGATTGGTTTTCCATTTCCCATATGTATACTCTTATGTGTATATGCTAATGGAAATGTTTGGCATTATAGGACATGAATTGGATAGACATTGAGCTTATATGTATTGTGACTAATTGCTAATATTTATGTTGTATTATCTTGAATCATGAAAGTATTACTGAGCTCTATCGCTCAGCGTACAGTTTGCTTATTCTATGCGTAAGTTTAGGTAATTCTCGAATCCCCAAGAGGTGAATTCAGCATCTACATCACAGCCTTCGACTCAACGAAGTTTGTATAGCCCTTTTCAATTTGACAAATGGCTTGTACCTAGGATTGATCTAGTTCTGAGTTAAAAAAGGTCAAGTTGGTGTATTTGAGTTGTGAACATATGAAAACTTTACAATTTGGTCCTTAGGTTGGGAAGCTAGCTTACTGTTTTGGGTGTCGCGACACTGGAATGACGATAATGTGCAAGTGTACACAATCATAACAAGTAATAAAGTTATAAGTATATCTAGTTATTATCTCCATAGGACTGAATAAGAAAATATTTATGAAATATATACTTATGCAAATTGGAAGTGGAAATATATTTTGAGGAAAGTAAGTTATTACCTAGACTAAAAATTAACTAAGTAACAAATTAAATTAAATTAAAAACAGAAGGTGAAAGAAAATCTTTAACAAGTTTAATCAATATGATATAGGTGTGTTAGATTAATTTTATTCTTTAACTTATTATTATTAAAACAATGTTTATGATGTTATGGATAATTCCATGGCAACTTGGTCTTTTGTTAATCAATGCAAACATACTTATTAAAATCAATTAATCTTTCTAGCATAAGTTCATGTTAAATTAATAAATTAATTTTCATAAGCAAGCATAAGATAGAGTGAAGTAACAATATATTTTTATATTGAAACAAATTTAATCACAACAATTTTAGGTTATGCCGGTAATAATATCGGTTAATACTATTACTCATTTAATCTAACTGTACACTTAAGAAGATTAAACATGCACCGTTAGATATTTTTTCAATTAATTATAATTTCATTCTGATTAAATAATTAATTCAATTACAACCTTACATTTATAATGCAAGAATAACATAAGCATGATTTTATCTAATTGAACAAATCACCAAGACCTATAACATCACAAACATGAGTTTAACAATTTAAGTACATAGAATTCAATCAACCTATCACAAATGCAATTTAAGTCATTTTAATTAAATTGAAAGCATAAAAACAATTAGAATTCATGTTTATGATCTCAAACAAATTAAAAAGAAATAAGAGAAGGAAACTAGAAGACAAATCCAATGTTTCTTGAAGTCGGACTAGCGTCGTCCCTTTCTCTCTTCTTTGTTCTACCAACCAAAGACTTTCAAGAATGTTGAATGTTACTACTCCAAAGGGCTTGCAAGGATCTTTTACAAGAGCGAAAAATTGAAAACGGGAGATGTAACAACTCGATTTAGACCCTATTCGGAACAGTGATTTCGAGACCACAAATTCGTGTTAGAAAAATATTTTAAAATTATTTTTTGGTGTTGATGATTTTGAATTTATATGTGTGAAAATTTCGTATGAAAATTTTATCATTTGTGTGCTTGATTTAAGAAAAAGGATTTAATCGCGTAAAATGAAAAATTAGCATACTAGATGCAAAAATACCTTTTTGCTATGGTTTCCTATTTTTAAAGCCCTTAAAATGAAATTTGACCTTTGTTAAATGGGATGGATGGTATTTGGCTTAAGTTATAATGTTTTCATATTAAATTATAAAGGTTAGTATGGTAATTTAGTAAATTAATGTTAATATAATAAAACATAAAATAAATAAAACATGTTGTTCATCGTTTGCTTGACCGAAAATAGAAAAGAAAAGAGAAAGAAAAGAGTTTTAAAGGTTTGGCCCTTGTGTTCTTCAAAATTAGGTATGTGTTTTGTAACGCCCCAAATTTGGGCCTAGAATTATTGGGCATATTGGGCTTTGGGCTTTGGATCTTAGAAAATTTTTAAGTGAGCGAGAAAATGACAATTGGCATATGGGCTTTGAGGGTTTAATGAATTTGGAGTGTCTAGGTGTGTTGGAGAAGTTTTGGGTTCGAGTTTTGTGGTGGAGGAATCTTAATTCATTTAATTAAGGAATCAGGGTTGTGAGTGGGCTTTTAAATAAAAATAAGTGAAAAATGGCACAAAGAAGCCTATGGTGAAGTGGCTAAGCGACACCACTAGGGTGTAGGGAGGTGGCGACATGTAACACCCCGCACCCAAGACCGATACTAGGTCTGGATACGAGACATTACTATGCTTAAACTCACTGAAACATGTACTTACGGGCTATAAAATTTTGTTCTGACTTAAAAACTTCACTTTCTTAGTCAACACATATAACAAGGGCCTACGAAGCCTTTAACTCATGTCAGAAAAACTTCGGAATTAAATCAAATAACTCATTTTTGAAGTAGGTTCACATGCCCGTCTGACTCATACTTATTATCGTGATTTCTTTCTTGAACATAACATGATAATTTCATACAATTATTGTACATTATACTAAGCAAATTAATGATAGAAATCATAAAGCTTAGTTCTTGCCTCAATATACAAAATGTATGTAACTGACCTCAATATACAAAATGTATGTAGATATGCAATTTAGTCCACAACTTTGTTCTTGCCTCAGTTTTGATTTGGGCTTCATTTTTCTTGATCTATAATCATAAATAGATCATTTAATAATCACATTGACTAAATTAACACATAACTCATATTTTGGAAAATTACTATTTTACCCTTATACTATCTAATATTTGCATTTTGCCCCAATTATCGTAAACTGATTTTCATGCAACTTTCTTAAACTTCATGCTTAGCTGAATCATTTTCTGTTCTATAACAATCATCAATTCTCACTATTTCTAGTAGGTATGACCAATTTTATAACTATTACAAAATGGTCCCTACTACCATTTTTCATGAAACTAAAAGATGTTTATCTAACATCAAACTCTCTTAAACTTTCATAAAACATCATTTAACAAGCATATCATTCAAGGGTAAATTTTTGAACATGCATCATAGCTCGTTTTATAGCTAAAGTTAACTAATTCATAATACGAGAACTTCAAAAATATGAAGAATATTAAAAACGGGCTAAGATAAACTTACTATGAGCTTGAAAAAAAATGAAGAACTCTAGCTATGGTGTCTTCAAATTTTCGACAGCACAAGGAAGAAGATGAGTGAATTTTTCTCATCTTTTTCCCATTTAAAACATTTAATAGGCAAATGACCAAAATGCCCTTCCTCATAAAAATTCTATTTAACACCATCTCAAGGTTAATTTTGTCCAAAATTTTATTTTTGGGCAAATTGCTATTTAAGGGCTCATAATTATTATTCTAAATCTATTTAATGCAAAAAGCTTCTAGAAACTCATATATTGTAACTTTTGCAATTTAGTCCTTTTTGGACCAATTGACCTCAACTTAATAAAATTGCTTTACAAAACTTTCATACTAACGTGCAAACATGGAATAAACTTGAAAAACTCATAAATTCACCTCGGGTTCGTGGCCTCGCACCACTATCCCTACTAGTCCCTCAATCGGGCTGTTACAATTCTCCCCCTCTTAGGGATTTTTGTCTTTGAAAATCTTACCAGCAAAAAAGTTTGGATACTGGTTTCTTATACTCTCTTCTGGTTCCCATGTAGATTCTTCGATTCCATGTCTTTGCCACAATACTTTTACTAAGGCAATACTCTTATTCCTCAGTTGTTTGACTTCCCGAGCCAAAATCTTGACTGGTTCTTCACCATAAGTCATGTCGGGGCGAATCTCTATTTCTGAAGGGGTAATTACATGTGAAGGGTCTGATCTGTAGCATCGCAACATTGACACGTGAAACACACCTTGTATCTTTTCTAATTTTGAGGGCAAAGTCAAACGGTAAGCTACCGGTCCAACTCTCTCAGTAATCTTGTAAGGTCCAATGAAACGTGGGCTTAATTTGCCTTTTCGGCCAAGTCTGAGGACTTTTCTCCATGGTGACACTTTCAAGAAAACTTTATCCCCAACTTGATACTCTATATCTTTTCTCTTTAAATCCAAATAAGATTTCTGTCTATCTGATACAGCCTTTAAACATTCTCGAATCACTTTCACTTTCTCTTCAGCTTCTTTAAACAAATCAACCCCGTGAATTTGGTTCTCTTTAAGTTTGGTCCAAAACAAAGGAGTTCTTCACTTACGCTCATATAGGGCCTCATAAGGCGCCATCTTTAAGCTCGACTGAAAGCTATTATTATAGGCTAATTCTACCAATGGGAGAAACTTTTCCCAACTGCCTTGGAATTCCAAAACACAACATCTTAGCATGTCCTCAAGTACTTGAATTAACCTTTCTAACTAACCGTCAGTCTGAGGGTGAAAAGCTGTGCTAAAACTCAATTTTGTACCCAAAGCTTCTTGCAGCTTCTTCCAAAATCTAGATGTGAATCTCGAATCTCTATCCGATATGATCGATAAGGGAACTCCATGAAGCCTTACTATTTCTGAAACATACAAGTTTGCCAACTTTTGTAATGAGTAATCCACTCATACAGGTATAAAGTGGGCTAACTTCGTGAGTCTATCAACCACTACCCAAACAGCATCTTTCTTGCTCGGAGACAACGGTAAACCCGTTACAAAATCCATGGTGATAAGATCCCATTTCCACTCGGGAACCAAGATAGGCTGAAGCAAACCCGAAGGTACTTGGTGCTCAGCTTTTACTTGCTGACAAATCATGCACTTGGAAACAAATTCTAAAATGTCTTTCTTCATTTTCGGCCACCAATACTATTGTTTTAAATCATTATATATCTTGGTGCCACCTGGATGTACAGATAAACATCTGTTATGTGCCTCGTGCAAAATTTTCTGAATAAGATCCTCTTTTCTTGGCACACAAACTCTATCTCTAAACATTAAATATCCATCAGAATTAATTCGAAAGTCGGATTCAGCACTTGACTCGCACTGAGCTCTCTTAACTTGCAATTCACTATCTTCTTTCTGAGCCTACAAGATCTTTTGAAGGAACATTGGTCTAGCTCTCAACTCAGCTAAAATAGAACCATCATCGAATAAAGATATTTTTGAATTTAATGCTCTCAAGGCAAATAGGGATTTTCTGCTTAACGCATCGGTGACCACATTCGCCTTTCTAGGATGGTAATCAATGACCAACTCATAGTCCTTTATCAACTCTAACCATCTTCGTTGTCTTAAGTTCAACTCTTTCTGCGTCATCAAGTACTTCAAACTTTTGTGATCGATAAAAATCTGACATCGTTCACCATTTAAATGGTGTCTCGAAATCTTCAGAGCGAAGACTATGGTAGCCAATTCAAGATCATGCATTGGATAATTTTTCTCATGAGGCTTCAACTATTTGGAGGCATAAGCAATTACCTTGCCTTCTTGCATGAGTACACAGCCTAATCCATTTAAGGATGCCTTGCTATAAATTATGAATTCCTTTCCCTGCCTCGGTTTGTACTAAAACTAGAGCTTCAGTCAACATTGCTTTCAACTTCTCAAAACTTTGTTGGCATTTTTTCGGCCACTCAAACTTCACATTCTTCTGCAACAATTTAGTCATCGGGGTTGCAATCATAGAAAACCCCTTGACAAATTGTCTGTAGTAGTCGGTTAGGCCCAGAAAACTTTTAATCTCTGTGATGTTCTTCGGTGGTTTCCAGTCTATTATAGCTGAGATCTTACTTGGATCTACTCGGACTCCATCTCTCGAGATAATATGTCCCAGGAATCCCACTTCCTTGAGCCAAAACTCAATTTTACTGAATTTGGCATACAATTGATTTTCTCGAAGAGTCTGTAAAAATATCCATAGATGATCAGCATGTTCATTCTCGTCTCGGGAATAAATTAGTATGCCATCAATAAAAACGACTACAAACTTGTCAAGGTATGGTCTGAAAATGCGGTTCATTAAGTCCATGAATGCCGCAGGAGCATTGGTCAACCCAAAGGGCATGACTAAAAATTCATAATGCCCATACCTCGTTCGAAAGGCAGTCTTGGATAAATCTGAATCTTTCACTCTCAGCTGGTAATACCCTGATCTCAAGTCTATTTTAGAGAACACAGTCACTCCTTTCAATTGATCAAACAAATCATCGATCCTAAGTAATGGGTACTTATTCTTTAATATCACTTTATTAAGCTGACGGTAATCAATGCACAATCTCATGGTGCCATCTTTCTTTTTCACAAACAAATCTGGAGCGCCCCATGGTGAACAACTTGATCTTGCAAAGCCTTTGTCTGTCAACTCTTGCAACTGTAACTTCAACTCTTTCAACTCTGTTGGAGCCATTCTATAAGGAGTAATGGATATTGGTACAGTACCGAGAGTTAGCTCAATGCTGAACTCAACTTCTCTAACTGATTGTAATCTTGGTAATTCCTCAGTAAAAACATCCACATACTCACATACTATTGGCACTGATTCAATCTTTAACTCTGTCTCTTTATCATTCATTACAAAGGCCAAAAATGCCTCATACCCTTTTCTTAGATATCTCTGCGCCATCATATGAGAAATTATTACCGACGATCTACCTTGCTCATCTGATTCTACATGAAGAGTATCCCTATTCTCACATCTCATCTCAATGTATTTCTTCCTACAATTTACAATTACATTATCAGTAATCAACCAGTCCATACCAAGAATGAGGTCAAATTCATCAAATGGTAACAACATAAGTTTTGCTTTAAAGTAATGACCTCTAATCATTAATGGACAATCTTTACAAACTTTATCAACTAACATACTCTTGCCTAAAGGATTAGACACCTTAATCACAAATTCTGTGGTATCTATAGGCACACCCAAACTGGTAATAATTTCATGTAAATGTAAGAGTGTGTGGATCTGGGATCTATTAAAGCAATAATTTTGGTATTGTAAAGAGAAAAGGT
Organism: Gossypium rotundifolium; assembly: GCA_025506655.1. Classification (NCBI taxonomy): domain Eukaryota; kingdom Viridiplantae; phylum Streptophyta; class Magnoliopsida; order Malvales; family Malvaceae; genus Gossypium; species Gossypium rotundifolium. The sequence continues at coordinate 78,274,887 of CP106725.1, read as the reverse complement.
ACCCGTAATAACATCAGGGGAAGATGCCTCTTCGCGAGTGCGAATGGCATAAGTCCTTGCAGGCGCTCTACCCTCGGGTCTCACAGCCTACTCTCTGGGGTTACCTCTTCCACTTGCCCCACTTCCCGGGTTCTTCTGCGGTCCCCCTCTGACCATACTCTCGGATCTTGGGTTCTGAGTTCTCTCTTCTTTAGTCATCTCTGGGCAATCTTTTATGAAATGGTCTTGGGAACCGCATCTAAAACATACATTTTCATGTGCTCGGCATTCCCCCAAATGGCGTCTACCACATTGTGGACATTCAGGTTCGTCAGGTCTAAAATTCCCAACACTTGCAACTGAAGTCGTCTGTGCTTTATTTCCCAAATACTGCTTACTCTTGTCTTTTCTTGAAAATCTAGTGGAAGTAGCTGTTCGAGTAGAGAAATCTCTTGACTTTTGGGATGACGATTGGAACGACTTGTTCCACTGTCTCTTTCTAGAATCGCGAGACTCCATTTCAAATTTCTTTTTCTCTTTTACTAGTTCTTCAGCTTTACAAGCCCTTTCCACTAGCACAACAAATTCTTTTAATTCGAGGACAGCAACAACTAGCTTAATGTCCTCGTTTAAACCATCTTCAAACCTTGTACTCATAATGGCCTCAGTGGACACACATTCGCAAGTGTACTTGCTGAGTCGTACGAACTCTCGCTCATAATCAGTTACTAACATCTTGCCTTGCTTCAGCTCTATAAATTCTTTCCTCTTCTGGTTTACAAATCTCTGGCTGATATATTTTTTCTTAAACTCTTCTTGGAAGAATTCCCATGAAATCTTTTCCCTTGGTACCACCGACACAAGGCTGTTCCACCATTGGTAACTAGAATCTCTTAAGAGAGAGACAACACACTTCATACATTCATCAAGGGTGCATGATAGCTCGTTAAATACCCTGATGGTATTTTCTAACCAGAACTTAGCTATTTTTGGATCATCATCTTTTCTAGCTCAGAATTCTTCTGCCCCATGCTTCCTGATCCTATCAATTGGAGGTTTACCTTCTCTTACCACTTCTACTACTTGAGGGCCTACTGGAGTAGGTTGTAGAACAGGTGGGGGTGGAGGGGGTTGTGCATTCGGGTTCGCTCGAACGAACTTCGTGTACCAGGCATTCATCATATGGAGGAAGGCTTCTCTAGCCTCTTCTCCTCCTCCTCCTTGACTCACCGTAGCGGGTCTATTCTCATTCTCATATGACACCATCCCTTCTGCGGGAGCTGGTGCGTTACTTTCTACATCATCCTCCTCAACTCTTTTGGGATCCATTTACTATATGTGTAAGCATAATTTAAGTTGTCAGGAGCCGTCACACTTTCATTATAAAAACATTCTTGCATATGACATGTATTGCTAGACTCGTGCTATGTTAGTCCTAGAACCGATTAAGCCGTAGCTCTGATACCACTAAATGTAACACCCCACACTCAAGACCGATACTAGGTCTGGATACGAGACATTACTATGCTTGAACTCACTAAAATATGTACTTACGGGCTATAAAATTTCGTTTCGACTTAAAAACTTCACTTTCTTAGTCAACACATATAACAATGGCCTACGAGGCCTTTAAATCATGTAAAAAAACTTTTGAAATTAAATCAAATAACTCATTTTTGAAGTAGGGTTCACACGCCTGTGTACGCTTAAGCACGCCCATGCCCTCAAACCGTGGAGAGCTACTAACTATTTCCACACGACTTAGAGACGCCCATGTCTTCCAATAGTGGGAGGTTACTAACTAATTTCACACGGCCATGACACGCCTGTGGGCTTAGACCGTGTGCTAATCCTTGATATACTGACTAAATTAACACGGCCTGGACACACACCCATGTCCAAACCGTGTGTCTTACACGGTATACACACATGGCCATGGGATTTGCCTATGGCCTATTATGATTAATAATACTAAGGTGCAATGTTAACACGGCATTGACACACGCTCGTGTGTCCAACCATGCCAGAACTTAAAGGTTATTTACCAAGCCATTTGCCACCCTGAAAAGAAGATCATACTTAAACTCAAATCAACAATGCAATAACAACCCATCTTTCATGAATAATACTACATGCTTCATTGATCTCAATAAACATAAATACTTAGTCAAATACAAAAGAATAATGAACTTGATGGCTTGTACAATGGCCTTTCTTAAAGCATATACACAAAATGAATGCTTCTTATACATGCCATACTTAGTAAAGTAACTTGGCTATACCAAAATAAGAGTTGATAGTGTCTTTGAGCTCAGACTTTAATGATCCACTAGTTAGCTTGGCGGGATGCATATTAAGAAAGAATCATAACGTAAGCATATAGCTTAGTAAGTTTGTATGCACAACACTTATCAATATACTTACTTAACATAAACCATTTAGCTTACAATGGTATCACAATTTCGCTATAAAGCTTACTTACTCATACTTGATTCTTACATGTCTTATGATACTTAACATTCTCATACTTGTAAGGTAAACATGGTACCTGTATCACTTGATCACTTTGATCAGTATACTTTAATAATAATAATCATAATCTTTACTTCCTCATTCATAACATGAATAATACCCAATTTCATCTTGATACTAACTTTGCTTTCTTGGCTTTCTTGATATCTTCTTTTTGACTTACCCATTTGCCAGATGAATTTCTACGAATAACCAAGGATACTAAATCTCGACCCACATAACTTGATACCAAAGCCATATCTTCGGTATGGTCATACATGGAATATCTCATCTTGGTTTCAAGGCCATGTCTTGACATGGACTTATATGAAGTCTTGCTCTTGATAACATACTCAATGCTAAGCTTGCCTTGGACTTACATAATAACTTGATTGCTAACTTGATCAATGCCAAGCTTGCCTTGGACTTACATGATAACTTGCTTGCTAACTTGATCAATGCCAAGCTTACCTTGCACTTACATGATATCTTGATCAATGCCAAGCTTGCCTTGGACTTACGTGGTAACTTGATCAATGCCAAGCTTGCCTTAGACTTACATGATAACTTGATCAATGCCAAGCTTTCCTTGGACTTACATGATATCTTGTGTGGTAAATCGAGTATCCTAGGGATTTCATCTTCAATCGAGACTTGCTCATACTTATTATCGTGATTTCTTTCTTGAACATAACATGATAATTTCATACAATTATTGTACATTATACTAAGAAAATTAATGATAGAAATCATAAATCTTATTTCTTGCCTCAATATACAAAATGTATGTAACTTACCTCCATATACAAAATGTATGTAGATATGCAATTTAGTCCACAACTTTGTTCTTGCCTCGATTTGATTTGGGCTTCATTTTTCTTGATCTATAATCATAAATAGATCATTTAATAATCACATTGACTAAATTAACACATAAATCATATTTTGGAAAAATTACTATTTTGCCCTTATACTATCTAATATTTGCACTTTTGTCCCAATTCTTGTAAATTGATTTTCATGCAACTTTCTTAAACTTCATGCTTAGCTGAATCATTTTCTCTTCTATAACAATCATCAATTCTCACTATTTCTAGTAGGTATGACCAATTTTATAACTATTACAAAATGGTCTCTACTACCATTTTTCATGAAACTCATTAAGGAAAGGATGTTTATCTAACATCAAACTCTCTTAAACTTCCATAAAACATCATTTAACAAGCATATCATTCAAGGGTAAATTTTTGAACATGCATCTTAGCTCATTTTATAGCTAAAATTAGCTAATTCATAATATGAGAACTTCAAAAATACGATGAATATTAAAAAACGGGGCTAAGATGAACTTACTATGAGCTTGAAAAAAAATGAAGAAACCTAGCTATGGTGTCTTCAAATTTTTGGCAGCACAAGGAAGAAGATGAGTGAATTTTTCTCATCTTTTTCCCATTTAAAACACATAATAGGCAAATAACCAAAATGCCCTTCCTCATAAAAATTCTATTTAACACCATCTCAAGGTCAATTTTGTTCAAAATTTTATTTTTGGAAAAATTACTATTTAAGGGCTCATAATTATTATTCTAAAGCTATTTAATGCAAAAAGCTTCTAGAAACTCATATATTACAACTTTTGCAATTTAGTCCTTTTTGGACCAATTGACCTCAACTTAATAAAATTGCTTTACAAAACTTTCATACTAGCGTGCAAACATGGCATAAACTTGAAAAACTCATAAATTCACCTCGGGTTCGTGGCCTCGCACCACTACCCCTACTAGGCCCTCAATCGGGCTGTTACACGACATATGCATGCAGGGAGGTCTAAGGTTCGAGTGCTAGCTTAAGTTTTATTTTGGAGTTTAATTTTTGGCTTCTAGAAGGCTGGAAGTGGCGTGTAGAGGGACTCTAAGGAGAAGTGATCAGTAGAGAGAATTTAGGAGAAGGATAAGGGAGATATCATGGAGAAAAATTTGGAGATGAGCAGTGGATGAATTGGTGCTGAATTGGACTCTAGGGGTGGCTAAGTTTAAACTATAGGCTATAAAAGGAGGGGGCCGAATGCTTGAAAGGGTCTTTGAGCATTCTTAAGTTTTTCTTTCTCCCCTCTCAATCGGTTTCTCCTATAGCCAAATTTTCTTTCCATTTGCCGAAAAAGAAACCATCATTCTTTTTGCCGAAAATTCCTATCAAAGTTGTGTTCATTTACATTCTCGAAAGTCAAAAATACACCTTTTTATCATATAACTTCACTTGTGCTGATTTTTAGTTAGTTCTCCTTCATCACAATCGATTGCTACCCACTTTTAGTCAAGTTAAATATTGTTCAGAAGCGATCTAGGTCGCAGGATCACAAGAGAATTTCGGTAAGTGTTTAGTTGAAACTTTTTGTAAGTTTTGTTATAAGCCGAAGGGCTCTCTAACCCCTCCTTGTCATTAATTTGTATTAACAAGGGTAAGGCTCGACAATCACAAGTGTGGTAGGTAAGGGTTGCTAACAAGGTGGTAAGTGTTCTCGACTTAGTCATGGTTTAGTAGATGGCCGGATTTAATGTCGCTCATAATGGTGACTTATGTACAATATGGGTCACTTGGTTTTGATGATATAGGTGTTTGGGTTCAGATCTAGAGGATAATCACAAATATAGCAAAGGAAGGGCTACTAAAATGTGAGGCACACGGTAAGGGTACAGTGAGGTTTTGATTTTTGATAAGTATGTGTTAAAGCTTTGGTTAATCGCTAGTAATGTCGATTGTAGGTTCGTGACTAAGGGGTTTGTAGCACGTGAGGTTACCAGGTGTGTACAAACACTACACACACGATATCGGCAATGCCGAAAAGCTAAAAAGCCTAAAGTGGCTAAATGGACCTGGTGGGCCCTAAGGCTAGGTTTGATGAGTTCGTTTGGTTTGGTGTATGAATTGAGTCAGTTAAGCATAATTCATAGTTTGGAATTTTTTTGGGCTTAATAGGCCATAAGGATGTGATTTGGGCCTAAAGGGCCGTAGGGATAAAATTTGGGTTTGATGGGCTTTATGGGGCCGTGGATAAGTATGCTAGGGTTTATGGACTTTAGGCCTAGTTTGAACAACTCTTAAATTTCATAAGACTTAATCTAATTAAACACATCCATGAACAAGTCTCTGGGTTAGGGTGTGGGAACGGACATACGCATGTCTAGGATTGGATCTAGGGAGAGCTTGGTACTTAAGCGGTCTTAGTGCCCACCTTCTCTTCCGTGGAATCCTACTTGGTGTGTAGTGTCTGTCCACTTTAGCCGCGAGGACTTGTTGATGGGCCAAAGTTCATAACTAAAACCTGAGAGGGACTAAAATACCCTTATATTTGTAAAATTACTAAAATACCCTTATATTTGTAAAATTATTAAAATACCCTTGTATTTGTAAAATTATTAAAATACCCTTATATTTGTAAAATTATCAAAATACCCTTATTTTGCAAAAGTACCAAAATACCCCTGTATTGCAAAATTACAAAGATACCCCTATTTTGCTAAACTACCAAATTACCCCCATAAGGTAGAATTACGAAAGTACCCCTGGGTAGTGAAATGACGAAAATACCCCTATGTGACGAGTATAAGTTTGTGGATGTTACTCGTGTGTTTGATGCATTCATATGATATTCGCTTAGGATGCATATGGGTTGGAATTTTGGTACGAAGGAAGATTTGAGGATTGCATAGTCGTATGGCCATGGATCCACCGGTGGCTTTAAGCCCATTATATGATTAGCGACTTTGTTTAACGTTAGGTAATCTTTAACCGGATACCTTTGGTGTGTAGAGGATGGGTGGGTTGATTTACAAATCCCCACAGGTGTGTAATGATTGGAAGGGAAATGGTGTGTATAGTGGATGGATTATTGGAATGGGTTTTGCATTATCTGGTTTGTATATGATGTGATATGAGGTCATTGTGGGCTAAGGCCCAAGACCACCGATTTTTGATAAGGCTTAGGCCCAATGTGAATATTTGTATGTGATTTGATTGCCAAGGGTTGTACACACTGAGTTTTCAAACTCACACCCTTTAATTTATTGTTTCAGGTAATCTTGAATAGACAGCTCGATGTGTGAGAGGACTCGGAGATGGCCACACTACAAGCTGATCAAATGTTTTAATTTGTTCAACTGAATATGTTTTTAAATACTTGTTTTTTTTCATTGGATTGTAATAAGGCAATGTAACTCCTAATTGACTTTAGATTTTGGGTTTATTATTATTGTTTCAACTATCCACTTACTAAATTTCATAAAATTTCTAAAGTTAGCATGGTTTTCGAAATAACTCAACATACGATCGTTTTCTTAAAATTTGGGTTTTTCCTCTTAATTTAACAAGATACAAGGGTTTTGGGCTTTTGGGACTTAAATTGTTAAATTGTAAAATCATTTTGAAGTGTGCCTGTAATGTGACATTTTAGACTCGGCCTAACTTCTAGGCCGGGTTTGGGGTGTTAAATGTTTAGCTCGATTATTGATAATTTTACCTTGCTTTGAATACGAGCTAGCCCATGCTTGAATTTTTGAATTTGATGATGTATTCATGAATTGCCATTGTTGATAGCTTGATGATTTTTGTGTTTGATGAGCTTGATGATTTTTGTGTTTGATGATGAAAAATAAATATATGTTGTTAGATTGTTAAGTTTAATTAAGTGATTTTTAGTAAAAATGCCTATTTAGAATTAAATTGTGAATTTTGTAAATTGATGGGTCAAAATGTAAAATAAATGAAAGAAATGGGCTGCTAGGGACCCTAGTGAAATTTGGCCAAGCATGAGTGTGGTGAAATTTTGAATATTTTGTGTTTTGTGGAATAGGGGCTAAATTGTGAAAAATGTGAAATGTCAGGGGTAAAATTGTAAGTAGCCCATTATTGTGTTTTTGGATGAATTTGATTGAATATTTGATTAAATAGTTCTATTTTATATTGAACTAGATAAAGAAAAGGGGAAATCGGATTTCGATCGGGGGAAATCTAAAATTGTCGAATAGTCGTCCCGGTTTGTCTGTCTTTGCCGATGTAAGTTCATAAGTAAATATATGTCGTTAAATTCGATTGTATATATTTTATTTGTGCCGAATTGAATTATTACTTGTATATATATGTTCAAGCCAAATTTGTATAAGTATGGGAGAAGTATTTACAAGCCTGAATAAATCGAGTTACGACGTCCGAAAGCCCCGTACGAACCTTAGGAATAGTTAGGATACATATGTCATGACATAGGATTTTCGATATGTGTTTACATGTAAGACCACGTTTGGGATGTTGGTGTAACACCCCTTACCCATATCCAACGCCGGAACCGGATACGAGGCATTACTGGATTTAGCTTGCTCAAACATACAACATCGGGCCATAAAATTTAATTTCAACATAAAGCTTTCCATTCGAGATCATAACGTCCCTGTAGGTCTACGAGACCTTAAACATACTTATGGAGTGGCTCGGGACTGAACCGAAAACTTTCAAACACTTAGAAAGTATTTGCTCAAAACAGGGCCACAAGCCCGTGTGGAAAGGAACACGCCAGTGTGGGCAAGCCGTGTGGTCACACACGCCCATGTTCCTAACTCGTGCGGATTTTATTTTTCATTTCGAACCTACAGGGGTTTTCACATGGCTTGACACACGCCCGTGTCTATGGCCCATGCCCCTCACACGGCCATGACACGCCTGTGTCTTAACCTATGTGTGAAAACCTTGACATTTTGTTTATTACGTCAATAGACACTTAGAGGCACACGGCCTAGTCACACGCCCGTGTGCTGACCCGTGTGACGAACTGAATTTTTCACAAATTAGATAAAGGGGACACATGGCCTATCAACATGCCCACGGGGTTGACCGTGTGTCACACACAGCCTAGACACATGCCGTGTGTCTATCCGTGTGGACAATTATAAGGCTATCTAACAAGCCAATTGCCACCTTGAAAAGCAACCACTTATATACCATTTCAATGCAACACAAAACATGACAGTAAGGCACTTTAATGTCCAAAATCAAAACATCCAGACCTTAATAACAACCTACTTAATCATGCATATTCTTCATACATAATTCATCCAATTGCTCATAATTGCACTTCATGAACTTCACCATCATTGAATATATAAAATTTAACAAGTATTGGCCAATTCCAATGGCCATTTACAAAATGAATGAGTAGCATTAATAGACAACACATTGGCTAACAAATATGACATATCGCAAAATAACCAAGTTCCTATACATGCCATACCCAAAAGTTATCAAACTTTACTATACCAAAAGAATAGTTGATAGTGTGAATCGAGCTCCGACATTCCTCGATCCCCGATGTAGCTTGGCGATACTACAAGGGAATGGAAAAGAGAGGGGTAAGCATAAATCTTAGTAAATTCGCATGAAATAAATAGCAACATAAAGGCTTATGATAACAACCATTCATCTCATCAAATTATAACACAAGTTCTCAAGCGTTTTGACATAACTTACTCATGATTACTCTTACCAATCACATATCACATATCAAACTCATTTCTCGTAAATTACCCATAGGCACCTGTAACACTTCATCACATAACTTTAGCACTTTTACCATCTTGAACATAGACTTAGCTCTTTATCCCGTTGAACCACTTGGAATATCGAAGGATACTCAAACTCGTCATACATGTAACATGATGCCACTGCCATATCCCAGATATGGTCTTACATGGGATCACACCTCGATGCCAATGCCATATCCCAGATATGGTCTTACACTGGATCTCATATGATATTGATGCCATGTCCCAGACACGGTCTTACACGAGATCTCCATTCGGTGTCGAGGCCATGTCCCAGACATGGTCTTATACAGGACCTTCATTCGGTGCCGATGCCATGTCCCAGACATGGTCTTATATGGGACCTTCATTCGGTGCCGATGCTATGTCCCAAACATGGTATTATACGGGACCTTTATTCTTTCATGTCGTGACAATGGTATCCTTGCTATTCCTAAGGTTCAACCGGGTCTTTGACTTAACATAATATCATCATCCTTTCTTCGAGACATCTTTAACCAATCTCATAGAGATAATATACATTTCTCATGATATTAAACAATTAAAACATAATAGCATTATGTAGCTTTAATTTCATGAAAACTTACCTCAGTACCAAAATATGTAAAGTCGTTCAATTTAGTCCACCACCTTGTTCTTTCCTCGATTTCGGTCTGGACTTTGTGTTTCTTGATCTATAATGAAAATTTCACTTATTTAATGATCACATTGACAAAAATAACCCATGAATCATACGTTGGCAAAATTATGATTTTCACCTAAACTTTCACATATTTTCAAAATGGTCCCTAGGCTCGTATAATGAAATGTACTCATTTCCTTGGTTACCCATGCCTAGCCGAACATCTATTGAGCTTATAACAACTCACACTTTCCTTCAAAATGGATTTTCACTACAACTTTTATCACTTTTATGATTAGGTCATTTTTACGAGTTTTCCATGAAAATCACTTTGAAAAAGATGTTTATCACACATCAAAATTTCATATTCCTCCATTAATCATCGAAATACATGCATGTAATCCATGGGTAAGTTTTTGAACATGAACCCTAGCTCAAAATATTGGTAGAAATAGCTAAATTGAGCTACGAGGATCTCAAAAATACAAAGAACATTAAAAACGGGGCTAGAAGGTACTTACAATCAAGCTTGAAAGATGACAAAACCCTAGCTATGGTGAGCATGAGATTTTCAACCAGGCATGGAGAAGATGGACACAATTTTGACTTCTTTTTCCCTTTTAATTTTTTTATTAACCAAATGACAAAAATGCCCTTAAAGCCCCTTTCTTGAGATTTTTCCTTCCCATGTCTATTTTTGTCCATCTTACAATATAATGGTCTAATTACTAAATAAGGACCTTTAGTAATTTTTCTAATGCTATTTCATACTTGAATATTCTAGAATCTCATATTTTTCAATATTTGCAATTTAGTCCTAATGAACAAATTGATTACTAAATTATAAAATTTCTTCATGAAATTTTCCCACAATCATGAAAACATGTCATAAACCTCATAAAAATCATAAAACACATATTTCTACTTCTGATTTGTGCTCTCGCAACCACTATTCTTACTAGGCCCTAAATTGGGCTGTTACAATTCTCCCCCTTAGGGATTTTCATCCCCAAAAATTTTACTGGTAAAAAGGTTTGGATATTGGTTTCTCATAGCCTCCTCAGGCTCGCATGTAGCCTCTTCTACCCCATGTCTTTTCCATAAAACTTTCGCAAGAGCTATACTCTATTCCTTAACTGTTTGACTTCCTGTGCCAAAATCTTAAACGGTTTTTCGCCATATGTCATATCAGGTTGAATTTCAGCCTCTTTTGGTACAATCACATGCGAAGGATTTGATCGATAACGTCACAACATAGACATATAGAATACATCATGGATCTTTTCCAACTCAAATGGCAAAGCCAAATGATAGGCTACTGGTCCTATCCTTTCGGTGATCTCATAGGGTCAGATAAAGCAAGGACTTAATTTTCCTTTCGGGCAAATCTGAGAACTTTCTTCCATGGTGATACTTTCAAGAATACCTTATCACCAACCTGAAGCTCAATCTCTTTTCGTTTCAAGTCCGTGTAGGACTTTTGTCTATTTGAAGTAGCTTTCAAACAATCATGAATCACTTTTACTTCCTCTTTAATTTCTCTGACTAGATCGACCCTGTGAATCTAATTTTCTTTGAGTTCAGTCCAATACAAAGGCGTCCGGCACTTTCTCCTATACAATGCCTCATAAGGTGCCATTCTCAAAATTGACTTAAAACTATTTTTGTAGGAAAACTCCACTAATGGTAAATACTTTTCCCAATTGTCTTCAAACTCTAAAACGCAACATTGAAGCATATCTTCAAGTATCTGTATTACTTTTTCTGACTGTCTGTCGGTTTGCGGATGGAAAGCTATACTAAAACTCAACTTTGTGCCCCAGGCTTCTTGCAACTTTTTCCAAAATCATGATGTAAATCTCAGATCTTTATCCGATACAATCGACAAAGGCACTCCGTGCAATCTCACAATTTTAGAAATATACAATTCGCTAATTTATCAAGTGAATAGTCAATGCGTCGATATAAAATGAGCCAATTTCGTAAGTCTATCAACTACAACCCATACAGCATCTTTCTTTTTTGGTGACAAGGGCAAACCCGTCACAAAATCCATAGCAATACGGTCCCATTTCCACTCGGGAACCATAATAGGCTGAAGTAGACCCTATGGTACTTGGTGTTCAGCTTTCAAGCATCTTGATACAAGCTCAAAAATATCTTTCTTCATACTCGGCCACCAATACCATTTCTTCAAGTTATTATACATTTTTGTACTGCTTGGGTGTACAGATAAACTTCTGCTATGAGCTTCATGTAAAATTTTCCAAATAAGTTCATTATCTCTTGGTACACAGACCCTATCTCGGAACATCAAACATCCATCCAAACTAATACGAAAGTCCAACTCACACTGAACTCTTTCGGCTTGCAACTCACTGTCGCCTTTTTGAGCTTCACAAATCTCTTAAAGAAACATTGGTCTAGCTCTCAACTCGACTACAATAGAACAATCATCTGATAAAGTGAATCGTGTATTCATAGCTCTCAATGCAAACAAGGATTTTCTACTCAAGGCATCGGCGACCACGTTCGCCTTTCCTGGGTGGTAGTCAATTACTAGCTCGTAATGTTTTATCAGCTCTAACCATCTTCATTACCTTAGGTTCAATTCCTTCTGAGTTTCCAAGTACTTTAAACTTTTTTTATCGGTGCATACCCGACATTTCTCACCATACAAATAGTGCCTCCAAATCATCAATGCAAACATAATGGCAGCTAACTCCAGATCATGCGTCGGGTAATTCTTCTCGTGTGGCTTTAACTATCTAGAAGTATAAGCTATCACCTTACCCACTTGCATAAGTACACAACCCAATCCATTCAAGGATGCATCACTATAAACCAAAAATTCTTTTCCCGATTCAGGTTGCACTAAAACTGGAGCCTCAGTCAACAATGCCTTTAGTTTCTCAAAACTTTATTGGCACTTTTCTGTCCATTCAAACTTTAGATCTTTTTATAACAACATCGTCATCAGAGTAGCTATCATGGAAAATCCCTTGACAAAACGTCTATAATAACCAGCTAGGCCAAGAAAACTTCTAACCTCTGATACATTCCTCGGTGATTTCCAATCAATGATAGCTGAAACCTTACTTAGGTCAACTCGAATTCCATCTCTCGAAACAATGTGCCCCAAAAATCCAACTTTTTTAAGCCAAAATTCACTTTTACTAAACTTGGCATATAATTGATTATCTCGTAAAATATGTAAAACTGTCCTCCAGTGCTCAACATGCTCTTTCTCATCACGAGAGTAAATCAATATATCATCAATAAAAACAACAACAAATTTATCCAAGTACAGTTGGAATATACGATTCATCAAATCCATAAACATGGCAGAGGTGTTTGTCAATCTGAAAGGCATAACTAAAAACTCATAGTGACCATACCTTGTCTGAAATGCGATTTTCTACACATCTGCATCTTTAACTCTCAATTGGTAATAACTCGACCTCAAGTCTATCTTAGAAAACACTGTGGCTCCCTTCAACTGATCAAACAAATCATCAATCCTTGGAAATGGGTACTTGTTCTTTACAGTTACCCTATTAAGTTGCCGATAATATATACATAATCTCATGGAACCATCTCTCTTTTTCACAAATAATACGGGAGCACCCCACGGAGAATAACTTAGTCTTACGAAGCCTTTATCCGTCAACTCTTGTAACTGTGCCTTCAATTCTTTCAACTCGGTTGAAGCCATCCTGTATGGAGCAATCGAAATAAGGGTGGTACTAGGAGCTAACTCAATGCCAAATTCAACCTCTCTAACCGGAGGCAACCTTGGAAAATTCTTTCGAAAATACATCTGGATACTCACATACTATGGGCACTGATTCAATTCTTAACTCAGATTCTTTAGAATTCATCACAAAAGCAATATAAGCTTCATATCCCTTTATTATGGATTTCTGAGCCGACATGAAAGAAATCATTACAGGCAACCTATCCTGTTCATCTAATTCAACACAAAGAGTGTCCCTGTTTTCACATTTCAATTCAATATATTTCTTTCCACAATTTACTATCACATCATGAGTAGTTAACCAATCCATACAAAGAATTACATCGAATTCATCAAAGGGCAATAACATTAGTTTAGCCGAAAATAATGATCTCTAATCATCAAAGGGCAACCTTTGCATACCTTGTCAACTAAAGCACATTTGCCTAGGGGATTTGACACTTTTATCACAAATTTTGTAGACTCTACATGCATGTTCATACTAGATACTAGTTTCATGCATACATAAGAGCGGGTAGATCTCGGATCAATTAAAGCAACAACATGAGTATTATAAAGAGAAAATGTACCTGTAATCACATCAAGGGAGGATGCCTCTTCGCGAGCGCGAATAGCGTAAGTCCTCACATGCACTCTACCCTCAGATCTTGTAGGCTACTCTCTAAGCGTATTCTTACTACTCGTTCCACTTCTCGGGCTTCTCTATGGCCTCCCTTTAGTAGTACTTCCTGATCTTGCACTTTGAATTTTCTCCTTTTTAACCATCTTGGGGAAATCTCTAATGAAGTGATCTTGGGAACCACACTTGAAAAAAGCCCTCTCATTTGCTCGGCATTCACCAGGGTGACGTCTGCCACATTGTGAACATTTTAGTCTGTAACGCCCTAAATTTGGGCCTAGAAGTAGTGGGCCTATTGGGCTTTGGGCTTTGGGTCTCAGAAAAATTTTAAGTGAGTGAGAAAATGACATTTGGCATGTGGGCTTTGATGGTTAATGAATTTGGAGTGTCTAGGGGTATTGGAGATGTCTTGGGATCAAGTAAGAGTATAGGAAAAATTTTGGTTTTAGCTCTAGGGAACAATGACTTCAGTTAGTAGGCCTTTTAAGTAAATGAAGAAGAAATAGGACACAAATGGGCTTGTGGTCCAGTGGCAAATGGCGTCACTTGGGAGCTATAAGGTGGCGTGTGTGTAAGCTAAAGAGGTCTAAGGTTCAAGCATTAGAAGTGTATTTTTGGAGTGTTTTATTTTACATAGGTGGACAACAAGAGTTGTGTTGGTTTTGAACTCTTGCAGTGGAGAGATTGAGGTAAGTAGGTGATATGGATGTGGAGGAAATTTCAGATAAGATTAAGGTGTTATCAGGGAGAAAAATCAGGAGATGAGGAAAGAGAGGAGTTGGTACCGAATAGGACTTAGGGGGATGGCATATTCAGCTTGTGGCTATAAAAGGAGGGGGCTGAAGGCTTGAAAGGTTCTTTGAGCATTCTCTAGTTTTTTTCTCCCCCTTAATCGGTTTTCTTATAGCCGAATTATTCAAAGTGCCGAAAAGAAAAACCATATCATCCCTTTTTGTCGAATTCTCACAAAGCCAAGTTCCCTTCATTGCCAAAATTATTATCATCCTTCTTTGTCGAATCCTTACTTTTGCTGATTCTTTGTTGTTTGTTCCTCCACCTCAATCAATTATTATCTACTCTTAGTCACGTTTGGAAGCTGAATCCTGTTCAAGTAGATATCTAAGCCGCAGGATCAAAGGAGAATTTTGGTAAGTGCTTAGTTAAACTTTTTAGCGTGTTTTGTTAAAAGCCGAAGGGCTATCTAACCTGTCCTTATTGTATTAACAAGGGTAAGGTTCAAAGATCGCAAACGTGGTAGGTAAGGATCATTAGCAAAGTGGTAAGTGTTCTCGACTCAAATATGGATTAGTAAATGGCCGAATGTAATATGGCTTATAGGGGTGACTTATGTGGAATAAGAGTCACTTGTTTTTGATGATACACGTTTGGGTGTAGACCTAGAGGATAATCATAAATAGTAGCGAAGGAGGGGCTACTAGAACGTGTGGCACACGGTAAGGGTACGGTGAGGTTTTAGTTTCTGATAAAGTGTGTATTAAGCCATGATTAATCGTTAAGTGATGTCGATTGTAGGTTCGTGACTAAGGGTTTGCAGCACGTGAGGTTACCAGGTGTGTACAAACACTACACACACAAAATCGATAATGTCGAAAAGCTGAAAGTGGCTAAATGGGCCCGGTGGGCCCTGAGGCTAAGTTTGATGGAATTGTTTGGTTTGTTATATGAATTAAGTTTGTCACGCATGTTACACGATCTGGATTTGTTTTTGGCCTAATAGGCCATTTGATAATATTCGGGGCTAATGGGCCGTAAGATTGGAATTTGGGTTTGATGGGCTTTATGGGGACGTAGACAAATATGCTAGGGTTTATGGACTTAGGCCTAGTTTGAACAACTCTTAAATTTCATAAGACTTAACTTAATTAAATATGTTTGTGAACAAGTCGCTGGGTTAGGGTGTGGCAACAAGCATATGCATGTCTAGGATTGGATATAAGGAGAGCTTGGTACTTAAGCGGTCCTAGTGGCCCACCTCCTCTTCTTTGGAATCCTACATGGTGCGTAGTGTCTGTTCACTTTAGCCGCGATGACTTGTTGATGGGCCAAAGCTCATAACTAAAACCCAAGAGGGACTAAATACCCATATATTTGTAAAATACTAAAATACCCTTATTTTTGAAAATTACTAAAATGCCCCTAGATTTGTAAAGTACCAAAATAACCCTGTTTTACAAAAATACCAAAATACCCCTGTTTTGCAAAAATATTGAAATACACCTTTTTTACAAAAGTACCAAAATACCCCTGTATTGTAAAATTACAAAGATACCCTTATTTTGCTAAACTACCAAATTACCCCCATAGGGTAGGATTACGAAAGTACCCCTGGGTAGTGAAATGACAAAAATACCCCTATGTGACGAGTATGAGTTTGTGGATGTTACTCGTGTGTTTGATGCATTCATATGATATTCTGTTTAGGATGCATATGGGTTGGGATTTTGGTACGGAGGAAGATTTGAGGATTGCATAGTCGTATGGCCATGGATCCACCGGTGGCTTTAAGCCCATTATATGATTAGCAGCTTTGCTGCAACGTTGAGTAGTGCCACTGTGAGTGCTACCTTTGGTGTGTAGCAGAGGGGTGGGTCGAGCTAGAATTCCCCACAAGAGTCATAGGGTTGAAAGGGAAATGGTGTGTGTAGCAGATGGATTTTTGGGGTGGGTTTTGCATTATCTTATTTGTATGTGATGCGTTATGGTATGATATGAGGTCATTGTGGGCTAAGGCCCAAGACCACCGAGTTAGATAGGGGTTAGGCCAATGTGAATGTTTGTATGTGATTTGGATTGCCAAGGGTTGTACACACTGAGTTTCGAAACTCACACCCTTTAATTTAATGTTTCAGGTGATCCTGAATAGATAACTCGACGTGGGAGAGGACTCGGAGATGGCCACACTACAAGATGTTTGAATTTTCATTTATTTTTCTCAAAATACATGTTTTTTTTACCTTAATTTTTGGTGGATGTAAAAAGGCCTTGTACTCCGTTTTGACTTTAGATTTATTTTGGGTTTTAAGGTTAATTGTTTATTTAATTATTAAACCTAAGTAAACTCCTATGTTTTAACTTGGTTTTTGAAATACTTAAAACAATGAAATGGTTTTTTTTTTATCTTTACTTAATAAGACTCATAGATTTTTGGGCTTTTGGGCCTTAAACTTTTAATTAGCAAGACCGTTTTGAATTGTGCCTTTAATGTGACATTTCGGATTTAGGCCTAACTTCTAGGCTAGGTTTGGGGTGTTACACGGTCTATTCAGTTGAGCATTACCAACACTAGTAATCGAAGTAGTTTGAGCTTTAGAACACGAGTATTGTTTACCTTTTCCTTTGTTTGAGAACTCAACTGAAGCAGCTGATCGGGTAGTAAAAGCTTTGGACTTCTTGGATGAGTATTGAAATGACTTACCCAGCTGTCTCTTCCTCGAGTCACGAGACTCCATTTCAGCTCTTCTTTTCTCTTTGGCCAATTCCTCGGCCTTGCAAGCTCTGTCTACTAGCACAATGAATTCTTCAATTATAGAATACCAACAAACAACCGGATATCTTCATTTAATCCATCTTCAAACCTTTTGCACATAATGGCTTTAGTGGATATGCACTCCTGAGCGTATTTACTAAGCCTTACAATTTCACGTTCATACTCGGTTACTGTCATTCGACCCTGTTTTAACTCAAGGAATTCCTTTCTCTTCTGATCAATAAATTTTTGGCTAATGTACTTCATTCGGAACTCTTCTTGGAAAAACTCTCAATTACTTTCTCCCTTGGTACTACCAACACAAGGGTGTTCCACCACTGGTAAGCTGAATTTCTCAAGAGAGACACAACACATTTCATGCACTCTTCAGGTGTGCAGGACAATTCATCAAATACCCTAATGGTATTTTCAAGCTAAAATTCTGTTCTTTCTGGATCATCATCTTTATTTGCTCGAAATTCCTCAACTCCTTGTTTTCGAATTCTATCAACCGGGGGCTTTTCCTTTCTTACCATTTCTACAACTTGGGGAGCTACAGGGGTAGGCTGAGGAATAGGTGGAGGTGGGGGGTTGAGTGTTCGGGTTTGTTCGAATGAACTCTATATACTAGGCATTCATCATGTGGAGAAAGGCTTCCTTAGCCTCTTCTCCTCCTCTTTGACTCATAGTTGCTGGTCTATTTTCATTTTCAGTTGCCATCGTCCCTTGGACGGGGGCCGGCACATTACTTTCTACATCATTCACCACAGCTCAGTTAGGATCCATTTACTATATGAAAACATAATTTAAATCGTCAGGAGTCATCACACCATCATTATATAAATACTAATATGTATGGCATGTATAGCTAGACTCGTGCATACGCTACACTAGTCTGAGAATTGACTAAAATGTAGCTCTGATACCACTAAATGTAACACCCCTTACCCGTATCCAAAGCCAGAATCGGCACGAGGCATTATCAGATTCAGTATGCTCAAACATACAACATCGGGCCATAAAATTTCATTTCAACATAAAACTTTCCATTCCAGATCATAATGTCCCTATTATAGGTCTATGAGACCTTAAACATACTTACGGAGTGGCCCATGTCCCTCACATGACCATGACACGCCCGTGTATTAACCCGTGTGTGAAAACCTTGACATTTTATTTATGACGTCAGTAGACGCTTAGAGGCACACGGCCTAGTCACATGCCCGTGTGCTAACCCGTGTGACGAACTAAATTTTTTGCAAATTAGATGCAGAGGACACACGACCTATCAACACGCATATGGGGCTTACCGTGTGTCACACAGGCCTAGACATATGCCCGTGTGTCTATCCATATAGACAATTATAAGGCTATCTACCAAGCCAATTGTCACCCTAAAAAGTAGCCACTCATATACCATTTCAATGCAACACACAACACGACAATAATGCACTTTAATGTCAAAAATCAAAACACCCACACCTTAATAACAACCTACTTAATCATGCATATTCTTCATACATAATTCATCCAATTGCACAGACTTGCACTTAATGAACTTCACCATCATTGGATATATAAAATTTAGCAAGTATTGGCCAATTCCAATGGCCATTTACAAAATGAATGAGTAGCATTAATAGCCAACACATTGGCTAACAAATATGACATATCGAAAAATTACCAAGTTCCTATACATGCCATACCCAAAATTTATCAAACTTTACGATACCAAAAGAATAGTTGATATTGTGAATCGAGCTTCGATGTTCCTCGATCCCCGAGCTAGCTTGGCGATACTACAAGGGAATGGAAAAGAGAGGGGTAAGCATAATGCTTAGTAAGTTCGCATGAAATAAATAGCAACATAAAGGCTTATGATAACAACCATTCATCTCATTGAATAATCACACAAGTTATCAAGCGCTTTGACATAACTTACTCATGATTACTCCTACCAATCACATATCACATATCAAACTCATTTCTCGTAAATTACCCATAGGCACCTATATCACTTCATCACATAACTTTTGTACTTTTACCATCTTGAAAATAGACTTAGCTCTTTATCCCGTTGAACCACTTAGAATATCGAAGGATACTCAAACTCATCATACATGTAACATGATGCCAATGCCATATTCCAGATACGGTCTTACACAGAATCTCACATCGATGTCAATGCCATGTCCTAGACATGGTCTTACACGAGATCTCCATTTGGTACCGAGGCCATGTCCCAGACATGGTCTTATATGGGACCTTCATTCGGTGTCGATGCCATGTCCCTAACATGGTCTTATACGGGACCTTCATTCGGTGTCGATGCCATGTCCTAGACATGGTCTTATACGAGACCTTCATTCGGTATCGATGCCATGTCCCAGAGATGGTCTTATATAGGACCTTGACTCGGTGCCGATGCCATGTCCCAAACATGGTCTTATGTAAGACCTTTATTTGGTGCCGATGCCATCTCCCAGACATGGTCTTATACGAGAACTTCATTCGGTGCTAGTGCTATGTCCCAGACATGGTCTTATACGGGACCTTCATTCTCTCATGTCGTGACAATGGTATCCTTGCTATTTTTATGGTTCAACCGGGACTTCGACGTAACATAATATCATCATACTGTCATTGAGACATCATTAACCAATCTCATAGAGATAATATATATTTCTCATGATATTAAACAATTAAAACATAATAGCATTATGTAGCTTTAATTTCACACAAACTTACCCTGGTACCAAAATATGTAAAGTCATTCAATTTAGTCCACCACCTTGTTCTTTCCTCGATTTCAGTCCGAACTTCGTGTTTCTTGATCTATAATGAAAATTTCACTTATTTAATGATCACATTGACTAAAATAACCCATGAATCATACTTCGACAAAATTATGATTTTGCCTCTAAACTTTTACATATTTATAAAATGGTCCCTAGGCTCGTATAATGAAATGTACTCATTTCCTTGGTTACCCAAGCATAGCCGAACATTTATTGAGCTTATAACAGCTCACGCTTTCCTTTAAAATGGATTTTTACTTCAACTTTTATCACTTTTATGATTAGGTCCTTTTTACAAGTTTTCCATGAAAATCACTTAGAAAAAGATGTTTATCATACATCAAACTTTAATATTCCTCCATTAATCATCAAAATACATGCATGTCATCCATCTGTAAGTTTTTGAACATGAACCCTAACTAAAATATTGGTAAAAATAGCTAAATCGAGCTACGAGGTTCTCAAAAATACGAAGTGTAACACCCCTAACCTGTAACCATCACCGGACTAGGGTTAAGAGGCGTTACCGGACATATCAGAACTTTTACGTTCATTTTACAAACATAAAATACACCATCTTCATATCACTGCCGGTAAACCATTCAGATCATTAGAGTCAATCTAAATAATCTCATCATTCGACATCGCAAATCAATAGTCTTCCATTTGCAGTTCACAATAGCATGGTGCAAGGTTAACCAATCCATACCCAAAATTATATCAAACTCGTTGAATGGTAACAACATCAAATCAGCTAGAAAACATGAATCTTGAATCATCAACAGACAATTCTTGCACACTTTATCAACCAAACCACACCGGCTTAAGGGTTCGATACTCTAATCACAAACTCAGTAGACTCTACAGGCAAAGTCTTACTGGTTACTAAAGTCTCACATACATAAGAATGAGTCGAACCAAGATCAATCAATGCAACAACACTAGTATCATAGAGAGTGAAAGTACCAGTAATCACATTTGGAGACGAAGCTTCTTTGCAGGCGCGAATAGTATAAGCTCTGGCAGGTGCACTAGCCTCTGATCTAACAGCTATGTCTTTAGTTCCTCTCTGACTGCCACTTACATTACCCACATTTTTGGGTGGTCTACCACGAGCTGCCATGTTACTCGGCCTCATATTCTGCTTCATGTCTTGCTCAACCAACTTATGGCATTCACAAATGAAGTGATCCATCAATCCACATTTAGAACAAGCCTGATCATTCAGTCTACAACTGCGGGGATGTCGTTTACCTCAGTGTTTGCACTCAGGTTGGTTCGGTGAGATGTTACAAACACTAGCTACTGAGGTAGCTCTCAAGCTCACAAGTGTTCTATCTTGGTCCTGTCTAGAAAAACTTGCAATAGCCTTTGAACGGCTATAGTTATCTCGAAATCTCTTTGATGCCGACTGAAATAACTTACTCGATGATCTCTTACGTGAATCTCTAGCTTCAAAGTCAGCTTTTCTTTTATCTTTCCTGAGCTCTTCAGCTTTGCACGCTCGTTCAACAAGTATGACAAACTCTTTTATTTCAAGAATCCCAACGAGAAATTTAATGTCTCCGTTCAGCCCATCTTCGACTCTTTTACACATTATTGCTTCTGTCGATACACATTCCTGGGCATATCTACTAAGTCTCACGAATTCCCGCTCATATTCTGTTACGGTCATACGATCCTGTTTCAACTCAAGGAATTCTTTGCACTTTTGATCGATGAATCTCTGACTAATGTATTTCTTATGGAATTGAGTCTAAAAGAACTCCCAGGTAACCCATTCTCTTGGAACTACTGAAACATGTGTATTCCACCAATGATACGCGAAATCTCGTAGCAATGATATAGCATATTTAATACACTCATCAGGTGTATAGGATAGCTCATCAAATACAAGAATAGTATTATCGAGCCAGAATTTAGCTCACTCGGCATCATTATCAACAGTGGCTCTGAATTCTTTAGCCCCGTATTTCCTAATTTTATCAACAGGTTGCTTACGTAATCTAATCGGATCAAGTACTTGAGGTATTACATGTATCGAAGGAGGATTAGGATGGGGTAGGGGTTGTTAAACAGTCGGATTTGTTCGAATGTACTGTGTGAACTAATCGTTCATCATCTGATAGAAGGCTTGTTTAGCCTCACTCTCATGACTACTCAAAATCGGCCTAGAATCAACCAGTGCTGCCCCCTGAGCAGGAGCGATCGTATTACTTTCCACATCATCAGCTACGGCTCGATCGGGATTCATTTACCATATGAAAACACATTTCAATTGTCAGGAATCATCACACTATCGCAATATAATAATATGGCATGTATAGCTAGACTCACACACGCTACGTTAGTCCTAGAATCTACTAAAACGTAGCTCTGATACCAAAAAAAATATAACACACCTAACCCGTAACCATTGCCAGATTAGGTTTAAGAGGCATTATCGGACTTATCAAAACTTTTACGTTCATTTCACAAACATAAAATACACCATCTTCATAACATAGCAAATCATATACATAGAGTCCTTTTAAAAGGTCTACGAGACCTTAAACATGCATTGGTAAGAGGTCGGGACTAAACCGAGCTCATACAAAAATTTTCTAAAAATTTAACAATTTTCAAACTTATAGAGGTCACATGCCCGTGTGAGTAGACTGTGTGCCTCACACGGCATTGGACACACCTTGTGTCTAGGCCGTGGCAAAATAGGGCATGCATACTGAATTTTCTACATAGCCACAAGACACGCCCGTGTGCCAGGCCATGTAAAAATTAGGGAGGTTACTGACTTGCTCACACGGCCAGTCACACGCCCAGGTGTCTAGCCCTTGTGGCTTACTGACTTGTTTTGAATTTCAACCTTAAGAGACACTACGAGACACACGCCTGCAGTGCTCAATCAATATTAGTAATAGAGGCCATTTGCAAGGCCAATTCGCCACCTAAAATTTGGGTGAAAACTACAAGCATCAAACCAATCTAAATTCATAACTCAAAGACATTCAAAACATACACAATTTGGCTCTTTACAACATCATTCATTTCCATATACAAACCCTACTCAAACACCAATTCAAAGCATAAATTTCATGTCAAAACATATGATTAATACTTCATTTAAAACCATTTCAATTCATAGCATTTCACATCATATAAATTTCCCAATCAACCATAAACTTACCAATATAGACCATTTCATTAGGCCATTCATGAGCATATCAAAATGTTCCAACTTATACAACATAAAGCAAGAACAAAACTCATCCATAAACACATTCATTAACAAGCCATATCACATGGCTATATTTACACATCTCAAAACATAATTAAAGTTCTCTAGCCTATACATGCCATACTTCAATATATATATTCAAAAGATACCAAAATATAGTTCGATAGCGTGGTGATGATCCTCGACAATTCCCAAGCTTTTCGTAGCTTTAATAATCCATAAAACAAAGAAAAAACACACACACATAGAGTAAGCTTTCATAGCTTAGTAAGTCATAAGTAAATAATGATCAAGTGAACATTAGTATTACATCAATTAGGCTAAATCAAGCAATCTTTAATCAAATACACATTTTCATGCTTATAATTCATATACCATTCATTGAACAATATCAAAATTTATTAACTTGGCCGAATACACATGTATTCATAAACATACATATTTATCACTTTCATAATGCATATTTCATATATTCATCTTAAGTATATACTTACCTTACTTTCCAAGCATTTAACATAGCACATACCTGACTCTTTAGCTTGATTTCACATTCGATCTTATCTCGATATTACCCGTTGAACCATTTGGCATTAATAAGGATACTCAAGTAGTCAGAAAGCTCGTACAATGCCAACATTCTAGATATGGTCTTACATGTAATCACATATCGATGCCACTGTCACAGACAGGATCTTACATGATTAAATACGGTGCCAATGCCCCAGACATGGTCTTACACATAGACACAAGTCGATGCCAACGTCCCAGACGTGGTTTTACACAAAATCACATATCGAAATCCTATGTCATGACATATGTATCCTAACTATTCCTAAGGTTAGTACGGGACTTTCGGATGTCGTAACTCGATCAATTCAAGCTTGTATCTTCAACACTTTTATCAATTTAAAATTCACATTTATATACAAGTAATAATTCAATTTGGTACAAATAAAATATTTATACAATCAAATTTAACGGTGTTTATTTACTTATGAACTTACCATGTACAGAAACAAACGGATGGAATCGACTACTCGACCACTTTCGACTTCCCCCGATCTAATTTCGTTTTCTTTTATATAAATTCAAATTTGGCTATTTAATAACACATTTCATTCAATTCAAACCACAAACACATAACTAAGGCATTTTTCACTTTAGCCCTTAAAATTCATATTTTTGACATTTTAGTCCCTATTTCATAAAATCACAAAATACACAAAATTTCATATTTCCCATGCTTGGCTGAATATTCATATAGTTCATATAAGTCCACACATTTCATTTATTTCACATTTTAGTCCCTCAATTTATTATTTTCACAATTTAGTCCAAATTACTCAAATTCATCAAAAATCCAAAGACAAAACATATTAATCTACTACATATCTTTTATTTTCCATCATCAAAAAACAAAAACCACAAGCTATCATCAATGGCAATTCATGAATACATCATCAAATTCAAAAATTCAAGCATAGGCTAGCTAGTATTCAAAGCAACGATTACAAAAACATAGAAATAATCAAAAACCGAGCAAAATCAAACTTACAATTAACCCTTGAAGTAGCCAAATGTTTCAAAGCCCTAAATCTTTCTTTTCTTCTTCAATTTTTGGCATTAAAAAAGATGAATGACTTAATTTATGTTTTATTTTAGTTTATTACATATTAATACACCAATTACCATTTTAGCCTTTTTATTTTCATTTAAAATCCACTAACCATTGGTTTTATGTCCATCCAATATTTCAATGGTATAATTTCAACATAAAGACCCCACATTAAAAAGAACATATCACTTTAGCATTTTAACAAATAATTATCCACTTTTTACATTTTACGCGATTAAGTCCTTTTATTAAATTAGACACACAAACGATGAAATTAAATCATAGAAATTTCACACATACCTTATCATATGCCATAAACACTGAAAATAATAATAAAATGTTTTTATGACCTCGAATTTATGGTTCTAAAACCACTGTTTCGAATAGGCTTTAAACCGGACTATCACAGCTCTCCCCTTTAGGGATTTTCGTCCCCGAAAATCTTACTGGCGAATAAGTTTGGGAAACATTCTCTCATAGCATCTCCGGGCTCCCACGTAGCTTCTTCAACCCCGTATCGATGCCATAAGACTTTTACTAAAGAAATTTTCTTATTTCTCAATTCTTTCACTTCACAATCTAAAATCCTGATTGGTTTTTCCTCGTACATCATATCGGATCGAATCTCAATCTCAGACGGGGAAATCACATGCGATGGGTCAAATCGATATCATCGAAGCATCAAAACATGAAATACATTATGAATCTTTTCTAACTCAAGTGGCAACAACAGTCTATAAGTAACCGGTCTGATACGCTCAATAATCTTATACGGCCCAATGAATCTCGGACTCAATTTGCCTTTATGACCAAATCGGAGTATGTTCTTCCACGACGAGACTCTAAAAAACACTTTGTCACCAATCTAAAACTCAATATCTTTTCATTTCAAGTCTGCACATGATTTCTGACGATCTAACGAGGCTTTCAAACTATCGCGAATCACTTTCACTTTCTATTCAGTCTCTTTGATCAAATTGACCCCGTGTATCTTATTCTCACTAAGCTCAGTCCAACACAAAGGTGTTATACATTTGCGACCGTAAAAAGCCTCGTAAGGTTCCATTTTGATACTCGATTGAAAGCTATTATTATACGCAAATTCAATCAGTGACAAGTATCATTCCCATGTACCTTCAAACTCAAGAATGCAACATCTCAACATATCCTCGTGTATCTGAATGGCTCATTAGACTGACCATCTATTTGTAGATGAAAAGCGGTGCTAAAGTGTAATTTCATACCTAGTGTATCTTGTAGCTTCTTCCAAAGCCGCGATGTGAATCTCGAATCTCTATTTGAAACAATAGAAACAGGTACTCCATGCAATCTCACAATCTGAGGTATATACAAATCAGCAAGCTGATCAAGTGAATAATTTGTGCGAATCGGAACAAAATGAGCTGATTTAGTCAATCTATCCACAATAACTCAGATTGCATCTTTCTTGCTCAATGTCAAAGGTAAACCCGATACAAAATCCATCGTGACTCTGTCCCATTTCCACTCATGTATCATAATTGGTTGAAGTAATCCAGACGGAACCTAATGCTCAGCTTTGACTTGCTGACAAATCAAACATTTCAAAACAAAGTCAGAGATGTCTTGTTTAATACCCACCAGTAAAACTGTTTCAAATCATTATACATTTTTGTACTACCCGGATGAGCTATGAGCTTCATTCAAAATCATCTGAATCAACTCTAAATTTCTTGGAACACACATTTGGTTTTTAAACCTCCAACAACCTTCGGTATCAACTCGAAACTCTGAATCAGTATTCACATCACATTAAGCCCATTTTGCTATCAATTCATTATCAACTTTTTGAGCCTCACAAATCTGCTGAATAAATAACGATTTTGCTTTCAACTCAGCTACTAATGAACCATCATCAGATAGGTCTAATTGAGTATTCATTGCACGTAGGGTAAACAACGATTTCTGACTCAAAGCATTAGCAACAACATTGGCTTTTCTCGGATTATAGTCAATTACAAGCTCATAATCTTTTAACAACTCTAACCATCTTTGCTGTCGTAAATTCAAATCTTTCTGAGCCATCAAATATTTTAAGCTTTTGTGATCAGAATGGACATGACATTTCTCACTAAACAGATAGTTGCACCAAATTTTTAATGCAAACACAATAGCTGCCAATTTCAGATCGTGGGTCAGATAGTTCTTTTCGTGCGGTTTTAACTGTCTCGAGGCATAAGCTATGACTTTACCTTCATGCACCAAAACACAACTGAAACCATTCAAAGATGCATCACTATAGATAACGAATTCTTTACCTTATTCTGGCTGAACTAGCACTGGAGCTTCGGTTAACAAAGCTTTCAACTGATTGAAACTTTTCTGGCTCTTTTCTGACCACTCAAACTTAACATCTTTTTGAAGTAGTCACTTCATCGCGGTTGCAATCGTAGATATACCTTTTATGAACCATTTATAGTAACCAGCTAATCCCAGGAAAATTCAGACTTCGGATTCATTTTTAGGAGGCTTCCAATCTAGTATAGCCAAAACCTTATTCAGATCAAACCGAATACCCGATACTGATAAATATGTCCCGAACTCACATGACTAAACTTCGTATACAACTACTTATCACATAATGTCTGTAGCACTAATATCAAATGTTCAGCATGTTCGAATTCATCACGTGAATAGATCAATATATCATCTATAAACACAACCACAAATTGATCCAAATACTGTCTGAAGATTTGACTCATTAAATCTATAATAACAGCAGGAGCATTAGAAAGTCCGAAAGGCATAACCAGAAACTCATAATGTCCGTACCTCATTCGGAAAGCAATTTTCGGTACATCAAGTCTTTAACTCACAACTGATAATAACCCGATCTCAGATCTACCTTAGAAAATGCAGTAGCCCCTTTCAAATGATTGAACAAATCTTCAATCTGTGGTAAAGGATATTTATTCTTTACAGACACCTTATTGAGCTATCGGTAATCAATGCATATTATCATAGTTCCATCTTTCTTTTTCACAAACAAAATCGGTGCACCCCAGGGAGAAAAACTCGGTCGTGCGAAGCCTCTATCAGTCAATTCTTGCAACTGAGTCTTCAGTTCTTTTAATTCAATTGGTGCCATTCTATATAGAGATTTTGATATCAAAGTCGTCCCCGGCACTAATTCAATACCAAACTCTACTTCTCAGATCGGTGGCAAACCTGGTAATTCTTCGGGTAACACATCCGGATACTCACAAACAACTGGAACTGATTCAATCTTCTTTTCAGTCACTTTAAAGTCGAGCACTGATCGTGTGTCAGATTCTTAAAAATTTATAAAAAGAATGATAGAACCTGAAAACTAACTAAGGCAACAATGGAGGCAAGAGCACTTATCGAACAATAGTATAGTTTAGTGGCAAGACCGGATTATCGAACCCAAAGGAACCAAAAGTACTAATACTAACTTTTTTTTTATTATTTAGCCTAAGAATTAACAGAATTATTGTCTAATCTAAAATTAACTAACTACTAAGCTAATAGTGGGAAGGCAAAGAGAAGAAATTTGAGGAAATACTTGTGGGAAAAATCAATTGATTAAGACAATACCCGAGGAAGAATCCACCTAAACTTCACTTGCTATCTAACTTTTAACCAGACGATTTATTCACTTGACTTGATCCGTAGGATTGCCTAATTTATATTAATACCTCTTTCGAGGCTACTAACGTCTAACCCTAAGTTGATTAATTAGAATTTCTTTCTAATTAAAACCCTTAGAATTGCATTAACTCAATCTATGGACTCCCATATTAGGTTTGACCCTGATCTGGAAAATTTTTGTCATCCTATTTCTAGGGTTGCGATCAACTCCACTTAACTATGCTAGATCTACTCTTAAATAGGGACTTTTGATCCACTGCCTAAGCACATCAATACTTGAATCAATATCCTAAAATATCAAAGCAAGAATTAAGAACACATAATTAAGAACAAATCAAGTATTTATCATGCAGCTTAGAAAATAATAACAAGATTCGTCTTAGGTTTCATCCCCCTAAGGTATCTAAGAGGTTTGGTCCATAATAATAAAAGAAAACAGCTCAGAAGAAAATATAAAACAAAACATAAAGAAAACCCTAAAACCCCCAGAAGGATTTGAAGGAGAGATCCTCAATCTTGAGTATGATTCTGGCTTCTTGAGATGAATCAACTGGCTTTCTTCGAGTGAATCCCACAATTCGGCCCCTCTGGCTTGGCTCCTTGGCCTAGCTGAACTCCCCCTTAATGGTTGGCCTCTAGGGTCTTTATATAGGCTTTCGGAATGTCTTTCTTTTCCTCTAAATAGCCTAATCCGAATGAAACTCTTTTTTACTATGACAAGGACACACCCGTGTAGCACGCCCGTGTGATTAGAGGCCAGGCCGTGTTCGAGTCTGTTTAAGAGGCACGGCCGTGTGTTTTAAGCCCAGGCTGTGTGGATTTCATACTTTGGCCCATTTTCTCCATTTTTGGCCCGTTTCTCGTTCTTTTCATCCTCCGGTGCTTTCCTGAGTATAAAACATGAAAACAAAGGATTAGGAGCACCTATTTCCATAATTAAAGGGAAAATCATCCAAAAGTATGCTAAATGTGGGATTAAAATATGTTCATATTACGGTTTATCAAATACCCCCACACTTAAGCATTTGCTTGTCCTCAAGCAAAATTCTCAACTCACAATTAAAACGATCTTCCCTCGATTTATAATATTCATCGATAATGTTTTATCATAAGTCATAAATAATTTATACATGGATAATTTAACTCAAAGAGTCCTAAAGATTCAAACAATTAAAGTCACAAGTTTGTAGAACTAAAAATATAGGCGTTTCCCATTATCTAAATAATTACCTTTAATTCAAAAATTAACAAGAGTTGACATCCTCACTAAAGATTCACTCAAATCACTCAAAGTGTTTAAGGTTCAAGAAAAAGCACTCATAAGTCCAACATGAAAAGTTAATCCCATTGGCTTGCATGAAAATCAAATCTCGACCACTGTAAAATGAGATGATACATCAAAAGGTTTTTTAAGGGTTGTAACAGGGCTTAGGTTAAAGGTGTGGATAAAGGCTAAATTAGAGGTTGGACTCGAGATTTGAAGTGAAAAATTACCTTACTAGAAAAAATGAACTATTTACATCAATTGAAAACTTGTAATACTAATAATACGAGCTTCTTATTCAATATGTGGAATTTAAATGTATAAGGTCACTTAATCAAAGAACTTATAATGAATATACTTTATTTTTTAAGAACAAATCAAGTGAATACATAATATAAGATGAACTAAAATAACATAATTAGGCAACTGATCAAATCAAGTCTCGATATAAGGGTAGTCAAAAGGAATGGTGATAACAAATACAATATGGGTTTTGGGTTAATATTAGTGGGTGAGTCAATAAAAGGGTTGTTAGGATCAAAGGGGTTCACTAGGGGTTAATTGTGAGGGTAGGCTTTTAGTGGAGTAAGTGGGTTAAATACTATGTGCCTTTATCATCTCAATATATCAAATCAAAGATATGGTCTCGACATGTATAATTGAAGCAAGTTCTAGAACAGTAACTCAATGTTGACACACTCATAATCAATAAAGTGAGCACGAAAAGAATGTATGCTCTAAAATGCTCAAAATTCTCACAAAGATTATGTGTTTTTGATGACAACCTTGTAAATTTAAAACTTCAAGGTAACAATTAGATTCAGGTAGACAACCTAACAAAATTTTTATTTTTGAAATAGACTCATAATGCTTGATTCTCTAGTATCTTAAAGTTTAAATTATCACCGTATAATTAACTATGACTTAATCTAAAACATATCAATAAAATTATAAATCAACAGAATTTCATTCTAATTAGTGATACGAGAAAATTACTTAAGACAAGATATCATTCAGGGATTTGAGAATAATGCAAAAAGTTAGGCGCTTTTTCTAAATAATTTTCACCTGCCCACACTTAAGATGTACATTGCCCTCAATGTACAAAGATAGATAAATTGAAAATATAGTGATAAAATCAAAAGGTAGGGAGAGAAGTGAAACTTCTTGAATCTTGGATGGAGTTAATGAAGAGAAATCGGATAGGATTAAGTAAAGGTGAACGTGGGGAGCGCCTCGAGCCGTTTTGAAATTGAATCCTTAAAGCAGCCGGTCGAATTTTAGTATATCCTAAGCTAAATCTAAATGTCATAAAGAATAAGAAGAAAATAATAAAAAATAAAAATAAAAATAAAAATAAAAGTAAATAATGGAAAATGAAAAAAGAAAGACAACTAGAAAGGAAAAAGGAAGAAGGGGGTTTAAATAGAGATGCAACCCGTATTTTAGGGAAAATTTTGTCCAGTTACCACACGTTTACGGCCACGCCCTTTTACCTACCTGTGGTGCCCACACGACTACGGCCACGGCTATGTGCAAGACTGTATGAGTATGGAAAACCTACGCCTAAACACGAGAATAAATAAAACTATACTAATTAGTAGGGTTAGTGCTCGGGTTGCCTCCCGAGAAGCGCTTGTTTAAAGTCTTAAGGTAGACTTACCTCTCATTCTCACAATCATGGTAGTTTGAGGAGGTGGAAATCCTTTCTCATGTGATCAATTCAGTTATTGATATATAGTTTGAGTCGAGTAGTGTTTACCTTAAAAGTGCTAAATTTAGGATTAGTTACCTCGACTGTTCCATCTGGGAAGATTTTGAGTACCTAATCTCCTATCTTAAGCTGGGTTGTCCCATCGTTAAGTTTGTCATGGAGTTGCCTCATTTTTGCTTCGTGTATTTTTAGTTTCTCTTTGATGTGTGTCTTGCACTCGTCTAGTTCATTGATACGAAGCCTTCGTTCTTCATGAATTTCTTTTTTATCGACACAAGGTCTAAGATCTTGCTCGGTTGCGTAGTTTCATGGTGTTTCCTGTACAGAAGGTTGAATCAAATGATTACTAATCGAACTTGATTATTCGATGTCCTAATGGAGTCAGGAGCCTGAAGAGTAATTGTTTCGTCGCCTACACGAAGTGTGAGTTCACCGAATTGTTCCTCTATGTGGCTTTTCTTCATTGCATCGGGAAATGGCACACGAGTTGGAACTTTGTAATTTTTGGGTTTGGTTTATCATGGCTTACCTTGTAACAACCCAAATTTGGGCCTGGTAGAATTGGGCCTATTGGGCCTTGTGTAACACCCCTAACCTAAAAACCGTCATCGGAATAGAGCTAAAAGGCATTACCGAACAATAGGATCATTTCACATCACATTTATGACACAAAGTCAATCGTCATCAAACACATTTGAATACAATCATAGAGTCCTTAAAATGAGTCATCAAGACCCTAAGCATGCCTATAACCGAGCTGGGACTAAATCGAAACACATACAAAATTTCATGGAAAATTATAAACCTTTTCTAAATACAGGGGATACACGCCCGTGGGGGTAGGCCGTGCCTCACCCACGGCTGCTAGATACACCCGTGTGTCCTCCCCATGGTTGTATACTGCCAAAACTAATACGGTTGCCAAACACACCCGTGTGCTATAGTCGTGTCCCTATAAGTCATATACTGCCATTTCTCACACGACTTCTAAGCACACCCATGCCATGATCGTGTACTCCTTATGCTAGCTACTAACTTTTACCCCACGGTTGCTAGGCACGCCCGTGTGCCATGACCGTGTGATATAATAGGTCACTTGCAAGACCAACAAGCCACCCATTTAGGTCTCACCTACAAGTATCACTTACTAACACATAACATGTTTATATATAGCAACTAAAACATACGCAAATGACTAACCAATCTAAACATACCAATTTGCATGAACAAAATTCAATTATGCCCAAGAACCAATCATCTATATACATACCATCTCATAACCATTTCATATATCAACTAATCATACCAAAACACTTTACATATCATATTCCTTTAAGCATATTACCAAACATAACTAGCCAAATCACATGGCTAAGTTCATTTTACATCTCATATCAAGGACTAGCCTATATATGCCATATCTAGCCATATACATATTCAAAGTGTACCAAAATGGTTTTAGTAGTGTGATGATGATCCTTGACGGTCCCGAGCCTTCAGTAGCTTTGACGACCTATAAACAGAGAAAACACACACAGAGTAAGCTTTACAAAGCTTAGTAAGTCAATATACAAACAAACTTAACATGAATTGCACATAACCAAATTAATAGAATGACCAATATGGTTCTCATGTCAAAATCACCTGATTCTTTCTTGAACTCATAAGCTTAGCCATAACTTACCATATTTCCAAATCACATATCATATTTGCATCTATTTCATATAGTCAAGAATTTACACATCATATTATCAATTTGATGTACTTATCATAATATGCTCACATATATACACCATTAGTATATATGCAACATACCTGTAACAAATATTCATTCACTTAACTTATCAAAGCTCGGATTTGCTATTCGTATTATAGACTTGCCCGTTGAACCAATAGGAATCAAATAAGATACTCAGAAACTCAGAACAATTGTACAATACCAATGTCCCAGCCATAGCTGAAATACTCATTCACTCATTCATAACTTGTTTATAACTCATCAACCACAAAGGTTCAATACATACCTTAGCTAACACATAATTATTCAACTTCCAAGCTATTCAATGCTCGATATTACATGTCGATCATCCTTTAATATTTGTTCAACGTAATCGCACACTAAGTGCTATATACACAATTGAAGCATATTAATCATCGCACACTTAGTGCCTATTCTTTTAGCCAACTTGTCTCGATGTCTCATACACAGTTCCAATTCAATAAGCTGAAGCTTTCATATCATCGCACACACAGTGCTATTCATTTCTTATAATCGGACACTTAGTGCCTATTCTTTTAATCTACTTGTCTCGATATTGCACACATAGTGCCAATTCAATAAACCAAAGCTTTCATATCATCTCACACACAGTGCTATTCATTTCTTATAATCGCACACTAAGTGCCTATTCTTTTAATCTACTTGTCTCGATATCACACACACAGTGCCAATTCAATAAACCAAAGCTTTCATATCATCGCACACACAATGCTATTCATTTCTTATAATCGCACACTTAGTGCCGTGATGGCACACTTAGTGCATTAATACAAAATCGAACTTAATTTGGTATCGCACACACAGTGCCAATCATAGAAGCTGAAGCTTCCATTAATTCGCACACATAGTCCTATTTAACTCCATCAGAATTTCAATTACACACACTTAGTGTCTCATTTCTCAACATCATACTTGTAACATTTCTAATTCAATAACTATCATTCAATTCCCATCACATAGATATAAACTAACAACTTGCATTATGTCCGAACTTACTTACTATATTAAACTTATCATGGAATTTATATGCATAATCCTCTCATAAGCATCGATTATCAACATTAGTCATATAAACAATTACAATTCCATGCAAGTACATATATTTGCATAGTGACTTACCTCGGATTCAGTTTATTGGTATGAAAACGGTTACTCTGTCACTTTCGCTTTCCCGCGATCTAAGTCCTTTTTCCTCGGTTCTTGATCTAAACATATTCATAATTAACTCATTTATTCACTAATTCATTCAATTCAATCCAAACACATATTTTTAGGGCAATTTACAAATTAGACATCACATTTGCACATTTTATCGATTTAGTCTATTTTTCTCAAAACATCAAATTCACAAACTCAATACACAACTAAGCTTAGCCGAATATTCACACATATCATACAAGCCCATATTTTTCATCAAATTAGCAATTTAGTCCCTCAATTTGCCATTTTCACAATTTAGCCCTATTTAGCTAAATTCACCAAAACTTCAAGAACAAAACATATTTATCTAGCTCTAAACTTTCATTTAACACCATCAAACATCACAAAGCTCAACATAACATCAATGGAATCCCTCATGAACAACATCAATTCATTAAATTGAGACATGGGTTTAATAGCTCTTAAAGCAATGATTACAAAAATGTAGAAATTATCAAAAAACGACTAAAACATACCTTGAATTTAAACCCTCAAATGGCCGAACCTTAGCAAGCTTATTCTTTCTTTTTCTTTTACTAGTTTTGGTCAAAACAAAATAATAAAGATGAACACTTTCATCTTTTGTTTCATAAATTTTATGATAACAAAACAATTACCTATTTAGCCATTTAAAAGATATTTGGCATTATTAAACAACAAGGGTATAATAGGCCATTTACCATCCACTATCTAAATAGTGGTCTATTTGCCACTTAAGGCCATAAATTTACAAAGCCACAACACATTGGTACTTTCACAAATAGCAAGCAACTTTCACATTCAATGCAATTTAATCTTTTTGTCAAATTAAACACATAAACGGTCAAATTAGCTTACAAAAATTTACCACATGCTTAGTCACATATCAACGACACAAAAAATAATATTAAAATATTATACGGACTTGGATTTGTGGTCCTGAAACCACTGTCTCGACTAGGGTATAAACCAGACTGTTACACCTTGGGTGTAGGAGCATTTAAAATTTTTTTGAGAACGGAATTAGTGCAAGTTGGACCTATTAGGTGAGTGATTTTAAAAGGTTGGGGGGCTTCTTTGAAGTCCCGAGATCAAACCTCGGCTTTAGGAAAATTTTTGTTTTAGGTGAATAAAACCCTAGGAGTTAGTAAGTAGGCTTTAAGAATAAAATATGGGGAGGAATGACACAAAAAGATCTTGTGGTGTAGTGGCAAAGTGACGCCACATAAGAGGCAAGGAGGTGACGCCAAAAGGAAGCAAGGGGTCTAAGGTTCAAGTCTTGGCACTTGCATTTCTTTTAGATTATTTTTTTTAAATGGATTTAGACTTTGGCCATAGACTTATCTTTAATTGCTCATGTTTTAAGACACAAGATGAGTTGGTGGCTCAGTGGTGTGGCGTTAAAGGGAGTGCAAGGAGATTGGGGGTTTACATCCCATAAGCAGCATATGTGGGTTTTTATTTTATGCTATGGGAGGAGAAGAGGTGGAGTTGGATTAGAACTCTGTAAAAGAGAGAGAGGACTTGGTCAAATAATTTGAATGGGAGGTGGAGAGTGAATGGTGGTGTAAATAGAGGAAAGAATCATGGGATTCAAGTGGGGAAGTGTTATAGACGAATAAGGGGTCTTTTGTGGGAAAAATTTGGCTGGAAGAAGGGTCTTGTATTGCATTTTTCGGTAGCTTTAGTTTGGGGGGAGAAACTAAAACTTCTGGGGTCTATTTTCTCACTCATGCTTTGGTTTCCAAGTTGTTCATTTAGGCATTTCGGCTGAGAGTATTTTGGGAAGCATTTCGGGTCTTTTCGTTCTTTCTCTTGACAACATTTTCATGACTTACCTCTAGTGCACTATTGGGTTTTCTCCTTTCTTTTACTAGTAGAAACTTCAGTGTTAGCCGAATCATCTCTTACTCATCCACTTTCTCTTTGTCCATTTCTTTCTTTCTCTTTTTCCCGTTTTGTTCTCTCCTTCTACACTCTTTTCTCCATAAGCTGAATTTTCCTTTTTCCCATTTGAGTCAGTTTCTTTTTCTTTTGCCATTAGCTAAACTTGTCCTAGTCTGAAGCGTGGTGTGTTTGTGATCATCGAATCTCCTTTTTTATTCAGTTTTTCCTTTAGTTGCAAGGTAATAGTCTCTTTTCTTTTTTATGTTCTCCTTTTCTTTTCTCTCTTAAAGGACCGAAACACTTATCTTCTAACCATTTTAATTAGACCGAATCTATATTTCCCTAGCATTCCTCCATCTTTTACTCTCTTTTTGACCAAACTAGTGCTAATCTCTCCTTTTTCTAGGTGGTGGTCATCCTTGAGGGCCGAATACTGTAGTAGTAATCTTGGGTTTGCTAATCGTTGGTAAGTGCCTGCAGCCAATAAAGAGGTTTGTTGTCTCTCTTTTTCTCAACTGGGTTTTTTAAGCCGAAGGGCTGATTCTTAAGGGGAGTAATGTATTAATATGTTATGGCTGGCAACCTGTTAGGGAACCAGTATCTTTGAACCTCAGATTAAGGCCAACTAGTTCGATCTTAGGGAAATTTTATCACGTGGTAAGTGAGGCTTGTCCTGTTGAGTACATCGATATGTTGATTTTCATGAAGTGGTGATTAATGGTTGTCTAAACGTTGTTATAGGTATTTGGAAGGGGGCAAAAATCACAACTCGTTCACAGGTGTGTAATCTCACACCCTTCTGATAAATGCTTGTGATATTCTACGTAACGGCGAAAAGCCAAAAAGCCAACAATTGTGGCCACTCGAGTGTGTGAGAGCTCATAGTGGTAAACCGAGATACGAATCGTGATTGTAAGTTGTTGAGAGTGTCACGAGAACTATCACGAAATTGAGGCGGTAACGGGCCTAACTGAATCAGAACGGGCCAAATGGGCCCAATAGGCTATTCGGCCCAACAAGGCAAAATTGTTGGAAAATTGTCAAATGATAGGTTCGTTTACGAAATCTGTAAAATCCGAAACAAAAAACATGCGATTTGGGCCACACAAGAATGTAGGCCCGTTTGGGTCTAATATGGATTTTAGGCCCAATAGTTCCGTGGAGACCCAAAAAGGGTTTTGAGTTGCTCGAGGCGACAGTAGGCCTCTAGAAAGGCCGTTAAATCTAAAAAATTACTAAAATACCCCTGGGTTGCAAATTTACCAAAATACCCGTAATGGGTAGAATGACTGTAATACCCTTCATTGTGGTTGAGTATCGTGGGTATGATTTTATTACACTCTTATATGTTGACATATATATTGAATGTTATCATGTTGCATGAGGCGGGATAATGATTGAAGAGCAGTGTAGACCGGTGGCTCTGCCACATACTATTTTTGTGGCTCTACCACATATATATATGCGTATTATAACTCCAGTGGCTCAGCCAAAAATATTGTGATTAGCAGCTTGACTGCATTAGTGGTGTGATTGGCGGGGTGGGTTGACTTGATCCCCATAGGTGATGATTGGCTAGTACGGGGGTGTGATTGGCTGGATTGGGTTGAGTTGCATTACATTATCTACATTTCACCATTGTATTACCATGATTATAGGGCTTGGGCCCAAATTTGTTACCGTGAGGGCTAAGGCCCAATTAGAGACCGTTTAAGAGATTACACACTGAGTTCTCGTAACTCACCCCCTTTTTCCCTTAACCTTGTAGGTAATTCTCAGTGATAGAGGACTTGGAGCCATGGAAGACTCAGTGGGGGCCATACATCGTGAACTTTAGTAAACTTCCATTTCGCTTTAATTTTAAGATTTTATTTAATTTGGGTTTATTATTGTAATAAGGCCTTTGGATTTAAAATTTCTATTAAGCTTCCATTTCTGTTATTATTTATTTTAAATGTTTAATATGGGGTTTTCCTAAAACTTTAATAATTGTTTTCCAAAATATCACGATACCGTAAATATTCAAATTTTGATTTTCATAACAAAAGCGATTTGAAACATAATAACAACTTTCTAAAGAGACATTTAGTAAATTGGGGTTTTTATTAACAAACATCTGAACTTGAAGTTTTAAAAAGAATACGAACGTTTTAATGGATGCGTATTTAGTTTTTAAACAAACTCTCTATGTGACATGCCAGATCCGGTCGTAACGTCTAGGCCAGGTTTGGGGTGTTACATACCTCAACCTTACCTTCCTCTACCAAATTCTCTTGAGTCAATGTTGGTACATCTAACCCTTTACTATCGTGAGCAATTATTGCTTGAGGTTGCCCTCTTGGGTTAGTTTTGTTATTGCTAGGCAAGATACCTTGTGGTCTTTCCGTGATCTGCTTAGCAAGCTGACCTAACTGGGTCTTGATCCATTGAATCGATGCTTCTTGATTTTCGAGTTCTGTTCGGTGTTTTGGAAACGTGTTTCTAACACCACTATGAATTTTGTCAGCATCTCCTCAGGGTTTGTCTTTTTTTCCTGTGGGTAGGGATGTTGTTGGAAGTTTGGGAGGGGTTGTTGTCTCTGATTACCTTGACCACCCCACGAGAAATTGGGCTGGTACCTCCAACCTGCATTATAATTGTTATTGTAAAAATTATTTTGAGGTCTAGAAAAGCTACCCATATAGTTGACTTGTTCGTTCTCTGTGCTAGGGTTGTAGGATAGATATTCTGTGTTGTTCGCCCCTCTTCCATTTGTATCGTACTGTATTACCGGATGTACCTACATAGAACCATACCAACCATCAAATTTTTTATTTAAAATTTATACCTGGTTAGATAACATGGTGACCGTGTCAAGGTTGAAAACATCGTCTGCTTTAGTAAGCATTGTCCTCATGACTTACCATTGATAATTGTTCAGTGACATCTCTTCGGTGTCTGCGAGCAATATGTTTTATTTCACTTTAAAAAAAAATCAAGGGTCCTGAAGGGTTCCTCCTAGTCTTAAACTAGAGGTACCTGCTAGGAATAAAAAGAAAATTAGAAAAGTAAAAATAAAATTTAATTGCAAAATTAAAATATGGATAAAGTAATAAAAATTTAGTGTTCTTAATATTTCAGTTCCCCGACAACGGCGCCAAAAACTTGATCGTGTGTCAAAGTCTTAAAAATTTATAAAAAGAATGATCGAACCTGAAAACTAACTAAGACAATGATAGAGGCAAGCGCATCTATCGAACAATAGTATAGTTTAGTGGCAAGACCAGATTGTTGAACCCAATGGAACTAAAAGTAATAATACTAACTTTCTTTTTATTATTTAGCCTAAGAAATAAGAGAATTGTTGTCTAATCTTAAATTAACTAACTACTAAGCTAAAGATGGGAAGACAAAGAGAAGGAATTTTAGGAAATACTTATGATAAAAACCAATTGATTAAGACAATACCCGAGGAAGAATCCACCTAAACTTCACTTGTTATCTAACTCTGAACTAGACGATTTATTCACTTGACTTGATCCGTAGGATTGCCTAATTTATATTAATACCTCTTTCGAGGCTACTAACGTCTAACCCTAGGTTGATTAATTGGAATTTCTTTCTAAATAAAACCCCTAGAATTGCATTAACTTGATCTATGGACTCCCATATTAGGTTTGACCCTAATTCGGTAGATTTTCGTCATCCTATTTCTAGGGTTGTGATCAACTCCGCTTAACTATGCTAGATCTACTCTTAAACAAGGACTTTTGCTCCACTACCTAAGCACATTAATACTTGAATCAATATCCTAAAATATCAAAGCAAGAATTAAGAACACATAATTAAGAACAAATCAAATATTTATCATACAGCTTAGAAAACAATTAACAATATCTGTCTTAGGTTTCATGCCCCTCAGGTATCTGAGAGGTTTAGTTCATAATCATAAAAGAAAACATCTCAGAAGAAAATATAAAACAAAACATAAAGAAAACCCTAAAACCCCCTGAAGGATTTGAAGGAGAGATCCTCAGTCTTGATTATGATTCCGGCTTCTTGAGATGAATTAACTGGCTTTCTTCAAATGAATCCCACAATTTGACCCCTCAGGCTTGGCTTCTTGGCCTAGCTGAATTCCCCCTTAAAGGTTGGCCGCTAGGGTCTTTATATAGGCTTTTGAAATGTCTTTCTTTGCCTCTAAGTACCCTAATCTGAATGAAACTCTTCTTTGATGCGGAAGGGACACTAACGTGTAGCACGCCCGTGTGATTCGAGGCTAGGCCATGTTCGGGTCTGTTTAAGAGGCACGATCGTGTGTTTCAAGCCTAGGCCATGTGAATTTCGTACTTTGGCACATTTTCTCTGTTTTCGGCCCGTTTTTCATTCTTTTCATCCTCTTGTGCTCTCTTGAGTATAAAACATGAAAATAAAGGATTAGGAGCACCTGTTTCCATAATTAAAGGAAAAAATTATCCAAAAGTATGTTAATTATGGGATTAAAATATGTTCATATTATGGTTTATCAAGCACATAAGAAATTCACAACCCTTTCTCACATATTTCTGAGCTAACATTGAAGATATCACTGCCGGTAAACCATTCAGATCATTAGACTCAATCCGAATAATCTCATCATTTTGACATCACAAATCAATAGTCTTTCATTTGTAGGTCACAATAACATCGTGCAAGGTTAACCAATCCATAACCAGAATTATATCAAACTTGTTGAATGGTAACAACATCAAATCAGCTGGAAAACATGAATCTTGAATCATCAACAGAAAATTCTTGTACACTTTATCAACTAAAACACACCGGCCTAAGGGGTTTGATACTCTAATCACAAACTCAGTAGACTATACAGACAAAGTCTTTCTAATTACTAAAGTCTCACATACATAAGAATGAGTCGAACCAAGATCAATCAATGCAACAATACTAGTATCATAGAGAGTGAAAGTAACAGTAATCACATTTGGAGACGAAGCTTCTTCGTGGGTGCGAATAGCATAAGCTCTGGCAGGTGCACGAGCCTCCAATCTAACAGCTGTGTCTTTAGTTCCTCTCTGACTACAACTCATATTACCCGTATTTCTGGGTGGTCTACCATGAGCTGCCGTGTTACTCAACGTCATATTCTGGTTCATCTCTTGCTCAACCAACTCAGGGAATTCACGAATGAAATGATCATCGATCCAAATTTAAAGCAAGCCCGATCATTCAATCTACAGATTTTGGGATGTCATTTACCGCAGTGTATGCACTCAGGTTGGTTCGATCAGATGTTACCAACACTAGCAACTGAGGTAGCTCTCGAGCTCACAGGTGATTTATCTCGATCCCGTTTAGAATAACCCGCAATAGCCTTTGAACGGCTATAGTCATCACAAAATTTCTTTGATGCCGACTGTAATGACTTACTCGATGATCTCTTACGTGAATCTCTAGCATCAAAGTTAGCTTTTCTTTTCTCTTTCCGGAGCTCTTCAGCTTTGCATGCTCGTTCAATAAGTACGACGAACTCTTTTATTTCAAGAATCCCAACGAGCAGTTTAATGTCTTTATTTAGCCCGTCTTTGAATCTTTTACACATTATTGCTTTTATCGATACACATTCCTGGGCATATCTACTAAGTCTCACGAATTCTCGCTCATATTCTATTACGGTCATACAACCCTATTTCAACTTGAAGAATTCTTTGTGCTTTTGATCGATGAATTTCTAACTGATATATTTCTTACGGAATTCAGTCTGAAAGAACTACCAGGTAACCCATTCTCTTGGAACTATAGAAACTAGTGTATTCCACCAATGTTATGCAGAGTCGTAGCAATGATACATCACATTTAATACACTCATTAGGTGTACAGGGTATAGCTCATCAAATACACAATAGTATTATCGAGCCAAAATTTAGCTCACTCAGCATCATCATCAATAGTGGCTCTAAATTCTTCAGCCTCGTATTTCCTAATTTTATCAACAAGGGCCTTACGTAATCTCATCGGATCAAATACTTGAGGTATTATAGGTATCGAAGGAGGATTAG
Source organism: Gossypium rotundifolium (assembly GCA_025506655.1). Classification (NCBI taxonomy): domain Eukaryota; kingdom Viridiplantae; phylum Streptophyta; class Magnoliopsida; order Malvales; family Malvaceae; genus Gossypium; species Gossypium rotundifolium. The sequence continues at coordinate 78,232,167 of CP106725.1, read as the reverse complement.
GCTGGGGTGGGGGTTGTTGAATAGCCATATCTGTACGAATGTACTATGTAAACCAATCGTTCATCATTTGATAAAAGGTTTGTTTAGCCTCACTCTCATTGCTACTCGAAATTGGTCTAGAATCAGCCAGCACTACCCCTTAAGCAGGAGCAGGTGCATTACTTTTCCCATCATCAGCTATGGCTCGATCGGGATCCATTTACTATATGAAAACACATTTCAATTGTCAGGAATCATCACACTATCACAATATAATAATATGGCATGTACAGCTAGACTCAGACACGCTACGTGTAATATCCCGGGTTAAGGGCTATTTTATTTTGGCATTGTTTGCATGCTAATGGCTTGCTATGTTGTTGTTTGTGTGGTTATGCTTAGTTGTAGGCTAGGAGTGAGCCCAGTAGGTGGGAAAATTTTAGTTTTTGGGCTTTATGTGATAGGAGTCAAGGAGCTGGGTCTTATATATTTTAATTGGTGTTCTTGAGCACAAATGAAGAGCTAGCAAAGTGGCAAAGCATGCGCCACTAGGACCTTGTGTGTGACGTCAAGTGCAATGGGGAGGTCCCGAGTTCAAGTCGCTAAAATCCCCATTTTGGCTCCCATTTTGACTCAGCATGGAAGGGAGGAGTTGTAGGCGCTCAAACTCCGCCTTGGACCAAGTCAATAGGTGGAAGGGATGGCAAGGAGTGAATTGTGGATTTGGCTAGTTCAAACTAGTTTGAACTAATGGCTTGGAGAGCTTCTAGGAGGTGGCCGATTGTGGGAAACTTCAAATGGGTGAGTGGCCGATTTTGGGGAGTGTTTGGAGGAGTTTGGCGGTTGGTAAGCGTTGTGAGGAGTGGGGTGTGCAATTTTGGCAATTGGTAGGTGTGCATTTTCATCATAGGGAAGCAAACTAAGCCCTTTCATTTTGTCAAAAACAAGCCGATTTTCTTTAGTCAAAAGCTAGCCAAAAGAAAACTTCAAGGTTAATTCTCCTTTCATTTCCTTAAACCGAAAGTCCAAGGTTGCTTTGTTTTCTTTTGATTCTCTTTGGTAGCCGAATGCCTCCCACTTTCTTTTCTTTTTCATTTGTGTTAAACCGAAACCAGCTTTTGTCTTCTCTTCAACATTGAGCCGAAACTAGTTTCTTGTACTCTTCTTTTTCCTGCTCATATTTTTCTTCTCTTGGAACCGAAAACCCAAACACTTGTGTGTCAAATTTTGCCTTGTTTCTTTCTTCTTCTTTTCATTGTGCAAAGCCGAACCTAGCATCCCATTTTCATCTCTTTTCCCTTTTGAAACCTTGATAGCCGAAAGTCTCCCCAAAAACTTTCTTCTCCATTTCCTTTTCTTTTCCAAGAGAGAGAACCGAAGGTGCTTCTCTGCTTTTCTCTTTCCATTTCATTTCTTGGCCGAATATCAACCCATTTCTTCTCATCTCTACTCTCTTTTCTTTTCACCCAAAGCCGAAGGTAGGAGTGTTAGCATCTAGGCCGAATCTCTCCTCTCTAGTGGTGTTTTGTTGGCGAATATTGGTTGTTGTTGGGTCTTTGGTGTTCAATCGGTCTTGTAAGGGTAAGTGGTTGGTCGAATGGCCATTTCTCCTCTTTCTTGTACTTTCGTCAATTTTAGTGTGTTTAAGGGTCGATTTCAGATCTGTTAAAAAGGAGTAACGCTCAATTTTGGTAATCGCTTCCATATAGGGCCTTTGGATTTCAAGCACCGATTGGAGAAGTCAAGTGGTAAGTAGTGGTAAGAGATTATCTTGATAGTCTATTCTTTTAGAATTCTATAAGCCAAGTTTCAATGGATTAACGGTTCTTTTTAGGGTGCCGATTATTCAACGAGGAACCATTGTCGATTCGGGTTTGGTAGGAAACCAAATCAAGTTTAGGTAAGGTTAATCGATATACCCTTTTTGGTTTAAATGGTTTTGGCCGAATGGTTTAAGTGTTAATCCCTTGTTGGTCGATTGTAGGCTCAGGGTTGTCGAGGTGATCAAGGGACGTAGACCGATTCTTAGGATTAACATCTTCGCTATTTCAGGTGTGTAAACCAACACACTTTCTTAACTAAGTAATGTGATAACCTGTTTGTGTAAATGAAACAGTGTGGTTGACTATTTTGGGACCCATTGAGGTATGGATACGGATTCGGGTAAGTCCGTTTCATTATGAAATATGTGATGGTATGTGATATCATGGTTATTTGTGTATATACTTTGAGATGCCATATTAAGCATGTGAGCATGATAGCATGATTGCACGACTTTGCATTTAGTATGATATGCTAATGGGTGATATGAGAGGAGGGGGAGTATGATATCCGTGTCTTTGGGACACTGTATCTTTGGGACACCAGAGGTTTGGCACCTCAAGTGGTTTGGTACCACATATTTTGTGACTTTGGGTCACCAGAGGTTTGGCACCTCAGCGTCTCGTCCCAATGGCTTAGCACCACGGTTGGTTGGCCCCACAGTTGATTATACGGGATTGACGCCAGTGATTTGGTATCACACGATGGGTTGGCCCCATCATCAAATTTGTATTCGCGGTCACCGCAATTTGGTATCACACTGTGTCTTTGGGACACCGAGGTTTGGCACCTCATTGCGACTCGTCCACGTGGTTTAACACCACCGGGTTGGCCCCACTTATGAGATACTGGATTGTCGCTAGTGATTTGGTATCACACGATGGGTTGGCCCCATCATTGGATTATTTGTGACTTGAGTCACCAAAGTGGTTTGGCACCACATTATGGATATTGTGACTTTGGGTCACCAAGGTTTGGCACCACCGGTGGTTTGGTACCACACGGGTAGAAAAGGTGATATGGTTGGTTAGGATCGGTGCATTACTTGCATTATTTTGTTATGATATGTGTGTTGGCATGTTATCTTGGGAGAGGATTTACACACCGAGTCTTGCACTCACTCTCTCCTTTGACATTTCAGTGACACTTAGACGCGACATGGAGCCGGATGGACTCGAGGTGCTCATGCCATGCTTAAATAAGGATTTGCTCGACTTTTATTAATTTGGTACTTAAGCATATTCATTACTATTTGGTTTTATTTAGGTTTGTAAATGGCCTCTAAAAATTATGTTTTGCTATGTTTATGTTTAAAGTAGATTTACAATATGCCTTAACAAATTAATTGGGTTAAAATGTGCTAAAACTTGGAAAGATAACGATTTCAAAACTACAAAAGCGATATTTTAAGCTATACCATCTGTATCACACTATGATTTGGGGATAAAGTGAACTCAAATGTTTTCTAACTTAAATATGATTTTCTACTAAGTCAAAAATGTTTTAGTAATAATAAGACACAACTTAAACTTCTTAATGAGATAAAACTGCTTTTACCTACCCATCTGAGTAAGTTTTCAAAATTTTTGGGTTTTCAAATACATCATCGATTTCAATCAAACCTACTTAAGTTTTTCTTCAAACACACAATCTAGCTAAGTGTTTTCCTCAAACTTTTAAACTTAAACCTAAACCTCTCAAAATTCTTTTTCCTCAGAACATACCGATTCTATTGTGGTGTGTTGACCGAGTTTGGGGTGTTACAATTGTGGTATCAGAGCTAAGTTCAAAGGCTCGGCTGTGGGCTTGAGGCCCAAAATGTTTCAAAAGTCTGTTTTAAGTGTTATGTTTTGAAAAAGTATGGTGTGAAAGGCATGGCACCGAAGTCTCCAAAGACCAATCCGCCTGTAAGTACCCGTGCACTATTGGTTGTAATATTAATTGATATGATTGGATGGCTAGTAAGACTACTTTAGAAACTAAAACCGATAGGACCGATTGACTCATGAAAATAAAGCTTTTTAATATTCATAAGACTTTGCTTAAAAATAGTAGAATAATTATCGATGCATAAAATTTTTAAATCGCATTTAGATTTAGTCATGAGTACCGAGGTGGACGTGGTCGAGACGAGGTTGCAGTAGGATGACGCTTTCTGAACCCGTAGGATCTAGTCAGGGGTCAGAGAACGAGATACCGATTCCGCCACCAACTGGAGGTGGTGAGTTCCAAGAGCAGATCGATGACGCAGTTGTCACAAAGCGGCGTCTGGTTCTGGAAAGGGTAGCTGGAGTAGGTGGAGGCGTAGGAGCTAGAAATCTATGCCTGAGCGACTTCGGGCAAACGGGGCTGAATTTTTTCGGTGTCTCGGTGTTGCTCCTAGCACTGCTGAATATTGGCTGGAAGCGACAGAGCGGATCATGGACGATCTAGACCGATCGCCGAGGAAAAGTTAAAGGGATCGATCACTTCTCGAGATGAGTCATACCAAGGTGGCTCACTGCTCGAGACAAGACTGCAGCAGTAAGATCCGACTTGGGACTATTTCTGTGGTCGCCATCGTAAAAAGTACGGGAGCTAACTACATTAATGAGCAACGGAAAGCATTTCGAGAGGTTAGTTCAGGGGAGTAAATTTGTGTCAATACGAGGCGTAGTTTCGAGGTCGAGTCGGTATGCTGTGGGTATGGTGGCTACTGAACACGAGAGGTGTGTTCGCTTGAGGATGGCTCGGGACTAATTAAGATTGTTGATTGCGCCTCAGCAGGAGCGTGAATTTACTGTTCTGGTTGAAAAGGCGAAAGTAGCCGAGGGTATTAAAGAGTCCGTGAGGCAAGGCATGGATAGGAACCGACACAAAAGGAGTTTTGGATCTTTTGGGTCATCGGGTAATCAGCAGAAAAGGGCTAGACCGAGTGGGCCGAATCAATCGGGTAGGTTTGTTGCTGCTAGGCAAGGACCGCCGCAGTGTAACCGTTGTGGGAAAGCTCATTGGGGAGGATGTTGGACTGATGGTAGAGGCTGTTTTGAGTGTGGCTCGCTAGACAACCGTGTGAGGGACTGTCCGCGAAAGTTGGCTAGGATTCACCGAGAGTCGTACTGCATACAAGACAGAATAATGGACCACCACCGCAGAGGGCCGAGGTAATGGCGAGGAGGTAATAGTTCGTCAGGCCGTGGAGCACCAGTGAGGTGCGTGTAGTCCGAGGCCGCATACCGGGTTGGTGTATGTCGCGAGGCGCCGAGAGGAGGGCGACGCATCGACATCATAACTGCACGTTTTAATCTTTGGTTCTCCATTTACTGCTTTGATTGACGTGGGTTCAACACATTCGTATGTTACAAGTAGCATAGTGAAGGCCATGGACTTAGACTCTGAGATATCTTCTAGGCGGATGACCGTAATAAGCCCTCTAGGTCACTCAGAGTTGTAGATAAGTCGATAGAGACGCACTCTAGAACTCCAAGGGTATCTTTTGTGGGCGATCCGATGGAACTTCCTTTCGGGGAGTTCGATCTGATTCTCGAAATGGATTGGCTGGTTAAGTACCAGGCAAAGTTGGATTGCGCGGCTAAGCGCATGGTTCTGAAAACAGCTATGGGTGATGAAGTAGTTCTCGACGGTAATAGGAGAAATTATCCGTCTAATGTGGTATCTCGCCCAAAGCCAAAAGATGGTCGAAGGGTCGAAGCATATGTGGTTCATGTGTATGCCTTGGAGGCTAAAGAGTCCTGTGAAGACGGTTTGGACAGCTTAGGGAATTTGTTGATGTGTTTCCGAGGAGCTTCCGGTTTGCCACCGATCGTGAGGTAGAGTTCTAATAGATCATTATCTTAACTACGCTCGTATCCATAGCTCCGCATGTGATGGCGCCTAAAGAGTTAGTGGAGCTTAAGGCCTGATCCGTGAATTGTTGGACCGAGGCTTTATTAGGCCAAGTGTTTCGCTTTGGGGAGCGCCGATACTCTTTGTCAAGAAGAAAGATGGTACTATGCGATGTGTATAGACTACCGCTAACCGAATAAGTCGACGATCAAAAACAAGTATCCACCGCTTCGGATAGATGACTTGTTTGATCAATCAATGGTGCGCCGATTTTCAAGATCGATTTAAGGTCCGGTATCACCGCTAAAGGTGAAAGAAGCGGATATCCAGAAGACGGCATTTCATACTCGGTATGGGCACTTTGAGTTCTTAGTTATGCCGCTTGGGTTGACTAACGCACGGCAAACCTTCATGGATATGATGAATAGGGTGTTCCAACAAAGATTTAGATCGATTCGTAGTGGTTTTTATCGATTTACATCTTGATATATTCAAGGACCGAGGAGGAGCATGATGCGATTTATGTGGTATTGCAGATTTTGAGGAGAAACAACTCTATGCTAAGTTCAAGAATGCGCAGTTCGCTTAAGGAGGTGACGTTCTGGGTCATATAGTATCTACCGAGGGATTAGAGTGGATCCTCGAAAGATTGAGGCGGTTTTGGATTGGAAGCCGCCTAGGTCGATGGTCGAGGTTCGAGTTTTTGGGTTTGGCGTGATACTACCAAGATTTGTAGAGGTTTTCGTTGATCGCAGACCGATGGCCAAATTATTAAGAAAAGGGTTCCGCTTATTTGACCGAGAAGCGCAGGAGAGTTTCGACAAGTTGAAGAAGATTTTGATGTAAGCTCCTGCTCGATTCAACCCGAGGTCGGTAAGGAATTCACAGCAGTATCGCGATGCATCACATACTGGTTTGGGTTGTGTGTTGATGCAAGAAGGGAAGGTTGTAGCTTATGCGTCCGTAAACCGAGACCACATGAGGTGAATTATCCAACGACGATCCGAGTTGGCGGTCAGTAGTTTTGCCTTGAAGATATGGAGGCATTACTTGTACGGAGAGAGATCGATTGTCTACACAGATCATAAGAGTCTCAAGTACCTTCCACTCAAAAGACTTGAATCGAGATGTACAGATGGATTGAGTCAATGAAAGGTTACGATCGCTCAATTGAGTATCATCCGCAAGGCTAACGCCAGGCGTATGCGCTGAGCCGTAAGGTTGTTTTGATTTAAGAGCATTGTTTGCCCACTTGAGTTTGTATGACGACGGAGTATTCTCGGCAGAGTGCAGTGTTGCTTACTTGGGTTGAGCGATCGAGAAAAACAAATTGTTGGATGAGGTTTTGAGCGCCGCAGAGGACACAAGTGCGTAATGATGGGTTGAAGGGTTATAGCTTGTCTAATGACGTGGTCGTGGTTTTCGGGGAAGGCTTGTATGCCGAGAGATACCGAGTTAAGGCAAAGGATTCTTCAGATGCACATAGCACCCTACGCTATGCATCCTAGAGGTAGCAAAATGTATAGGATCTCGAGAATAGCCTTACGTGGTCTCGAAAAAGGAAGTGACAGAGTTTGTAGGAAGTGTCCGACATGTCACAGGTCAAGGTCGAGCATCGCTTGCCGTCAGGTTGCTTCACCAAGAAGATCCCACAAAGGAAGTAGGAAAGGATAACTATGGATTTCGCTGGATTACCGCTACATCGAGCAAGAAGGATTCGCTTTGGGTAATCAGGATCGAATCGACTAAATCACCACTTTATTCGGTGAGGTGGATTACTCACCGCAGAGGTTAGCAAAGTCGATGTGTCGTAGATAGTGAGACTACACGGGTGCCGATGATCGATCATCTCGGATAGGGATCCCAGATTACGCTAAGGTTCGGAAAGCATTGCATCGTTCGGTACACGGTTGGATTTCAAGACAAAGATTTCATCCGCAGACGGACGGCAATGGAAAGGGTTATACTGATCTTGGAGGACATGTTGCGAGGTTGTGTTCTCGACTTCAGGTAGTTGGGAGGAGTATCTACCGTTAATCGAGTTCGCCTACAACAACAAGCTTACCAAGCAAGCATCAAGATGGCACCATATGAGGCGCTAGACGGAGGGAAGTGACGCCACCTACTTGTTGGACAGAGTTAAATGAACGTCAGTTGTTGGGACCAGAGTTGGTTGCTGAGACCAAAGGCAAGGTTAAGTTGATTCAGGCTCGATTGAAGGAAGCTTTGGACCGGCAGAAGTCTTATGCCCATCTTAAGCGAAGAGATATAGAGTTTGCTGTAGGGGATCGGGTTTTCCTGAAGGTCTCACCGTGGAAGAAAGTGTTAAGGTTCGGGAGGAAAGGCAAGCTAAGTCCGAGGTTTATTGGGCCGTATAAGGTACTAAGACGAGTGGGACCAGTGGCATATCAGCTCGAGTTGCCAGCAGAGCTAAGTCAGATTCACGACGTGTTCCACGTTTCGATGCTTAGGCGATATCGCTCAGATCTGTCACATGTGGTGATAGTAGAAGAGATCGAGGTAAACCCAGATTTGACCATGGAAGAAGAGCCTGTATAGATTTTAGATCGGGATGTGAAGGTTCTGCGTAAGAAGTCTGTGCCTTTGGTTAAGGTTCTTTGGCGGAATCATGGCGTGGAAGAAGCTACGTGGGAACCCGAGGATATGATGAGACAGCAATACCCACAACTCTTCTGACCAGGTAATTTCGAGGCCGAAATTATTTTTAAGGGGGGTAGAACTGTAATATCCCGGGTTAAGGGCTATTTTGTTTTGGCATTATTTGCATGCTAATGGCTTGCTATGTTGTTGTTTGTGTGGTTGCGGGGCTTAGTTGTAGGCTAGGAGTGAGCCTGAGTAGGTGGGAAAATCTTAGTTTTTGGACTTTATGTGATAGGAGCTGAAGGAGCTGGGTCTTATATATTTTAATTGGTGTTCTTGAGCACAAATGAAGAGCTAGCAAAGTGGCAAAGCATGCGCCACTATGACCTTGTGTGTGACGTCAAGTGCAAGGGGGGAGGTCCTGAGTTCAAGCTGCGAAAATCCCCTATTTTGGCTCCCATTTTGACGGCATGGAAGGGAGGAGTTGTAGGCAGTTCAAACTCTGCCTTGGACCAAGTCAATAGGTGGAATGGATGGCAAGGAGTGAATTGTGGAATTTGGCTAGTTCAAACTAGTTTGAACTAATGGCTTGGAGAGCTTCTAGGAGGTGGCCAATTGTGGGAAACTTCAAATGGGTGAGTGGCCGGATTTTAGGGAGTGTTTGGGGGAGTTTGGCCGGTTGGTAAGTGTTGTGAGGGAGTGGGAGTGTGCCGAATTTTGACAATTGGTAGGTGTGTATTTTCGGTCATAGGGGAAGCAAACTAAGCCCTTTCATTTTGTCAAAAACAAGCCGATTTTCTTTAGTCAAAAGCTAGCCAAAAGAAAAACTTCAAGGTTAATTCTCCTTTCATTTCCCTTAAACCGAAAGTCCAAGGTTGCTTTGTTTTCTTTTGATTCTCTTTGGTAGCCGAATGCCTCTCCCACTTTCTTTTCTTTTTCATTTGTGTTAAACCGAAACCAGCTTTTGTCTTCTCTTCAACATTGAGCCGAAACTAGTTTCTTGTACTCTCCTTTTTCCTGCTCATATTTTTCTTCTCTTGGAACCGAAAACCCAAACACTTGTGTGCCAAAATTTTGCCTTGTTTCTTTCTTCTTCTTTTCATTGTGCAAAGCCGAACCTAGCATCCCATTTTCATCTCTTTTCCCTTTTGAAACCTTGATAGCCGAAAGTCTCCCCAAAAACTTTCTTCTCCATTTCCTTTTCTTTTCCAAGAGAGAGAACCGAAGGTGCTTCTCTACTTTTCTCTTTCCATTTCATTTCTTGGCCGAATATCAACCCATTTCTTCTCATCTCTACTCTCTTTTCTTTTCACCCAAAGCCGAAGGTAGGAGTGTTAGCATCTAGGCCGAATCATTCCTCTCCTAGTGGTGTTTTGTTGGCCGAATATTGGTTGTTGTTGGGTGCTGGTGTTCAATCGGTCTTGTAAGGGGTAAGTGGTTGGCCGAATGGCCATTTCTCCTCATTCTTGTACTTTGCCAAATTTTAGTGTGTTTAAGGGCCGATTTCTGATCTCTTAAAAAGGAGTAACGCTTAATTTTGGTAATCGCTTCCATATAGGCCTTTGGATTTCAAGCACCATTGGAGAAGCCAAGTGGTAAGTAGTGGTAAGAGATTATCTTGATAGTCTATTCTTTTAGAATTCTATAAGCCAAGTTTCAATGGATTAACGGTTTTTTAGGGTGTGCCGATTGTTCAACGAGGAACCATTGTCGATTCGGGTTTGGTAGGAAACCAAATCAAGTTTAGGGTAAGGGTTAATCGATATACCCTTTTGGTTTAAATGGTTTTGGTCAATGGTTTAAGTGTTAATCCCTTATTGGCCGATTGTAGGCCTGTGGTTGTCGAGGTGATCAAGGGGCGAGACCGATTCTTAGGATTAACATCTTCGCTATTTCGTGTGTAAACCAACACACTTTCTTAACTAAGTAATGTGATAACCTATTTGTGTAAATGAAACAAAGGTGGTTGACTATTTTGGGACCCATTGAGGTATGGATACGGATTCGTAAGTCCGCTTCATTATGAAATATGTGATGGTATGTGATATCATGGTTATTGGTGTATATACTTTGAGATGCCATATTAAGCATGTGAGCATGATAGCATGATTGCACAACTTTGCATTAAGTATGATATGCTAATGGGTGATATGAGAGGAGGGGAGTATGATATCCGTGTCTTTGGGACACCGTGTCTTTGGGACACCGAGGTTTGGCACCTCCAGAGTTTGGTGCCACATATTTTGTGACTTTGGGTCACCAGAGGTTTGGCACCTCAAATGCCTCATCCCAAAGTGGCTTAAGACCACGGTGGGTTGGCCCCACGCTTGATTATACGGATTGACGCCAAAGGATTTGGTATCACACGACGGTTGGCCCCATCATCGAATTTGGATCATGCGGTCACCAAAGTGATTTGGTATCACACTGTGTCTTTGGGACACCGGAGGTTTGGCACCTCATTGCGACTCGTCCCCGTGGTTTAACACCACCGTGGGTTGGCCCCACTTATGAGATACGGGATTGTCGCTAGTGATTTATATCACACGATGGGTTGGCCCCATCATTGGATTATTTGTGACTTCGAGTCACCAAAGGGTTTGGCACCACATTATGGATATCGTGACTTTGGGTCACCAAGTTTGGCACCACCAAAGGGTTTGGTACCACACGGGGTAGAAAAGGTGATATGGTTGGTTAGGATCGGGTGCATTACTTGCATTATTTTGTTATGATATGTGTGTTGGCATGTTATACTTTGAGAGGGATTTACACACTGAGTCTTGCGACTCACCCTCTCCTTTGACATTTCAGGTGACACTTAGACGCGGACATCGAGCCGGGATGGACTCGAGCTGCTCATGCCATGCTTAAATAAGGATTTGCTCAGACTTTTATTAATTTGGTACTTAAGCATATTCATTACTATTTGGTTTTATTTGGGTTTGTAAATGGCCTCTTAAAATTATGTTTTGCTATGTTTATGTTTAAAGTAGATTTACAATATGCCTTAACAAATTAATTGGGTTACAATGTGCTAAAACTTGGAAAGATAACGATTTCAAAACTACAAAAGCGATATTTTAAGCTATACCATCGGGTATCACACTATGATTTGGGGATAAAGTGAACTTAAATGTTTTCTAACTTAAATACGATTTTCTACTAAGTCAAAAATGTTTTAGTAATAATAAGACACAACTTAAACTTCTTAATGAGATAAAACTGTTTTACCTACCCATCGGAGTAAGTTTTCAAAATTTCTGGGTTTTTCAAATACATCATCAGATTTCAATCAAACCTACTTAAGTTTTTCTTCAAACACACAATCTAGCGAAGTGTTTTCCTCAAACTTTTAAACTTAAACCTAAACCTCTCAAAATTCTTTTTCCCTGTAACATACCAGATTTGGTCGTGGTGTGTTGACCGGACTTGGGGTGTTACACTACGTTCATCCTAGAATCGACTAAACTGTAGCTCTGATACTAATAAAAGTAACACACCTAACCCGTAACCATCGTCGGACTAGGGTTAAGAGGCATACCGGACATATCAAAACTTTTACGTTCATTTCAAAAACATAAAATACACCATCTTCATATCATAGCAAATCATATACATAGAGTCCCTTTAAAAGGTCTACAAGACCATAGAGTCCCTTTAAAAGGTCTACAAGACCTTAAACATGCATTGGGAAGAGGTTGGGACTAAACCGAGCTCATACAAAAATTTTCTAAAAATTTAACATTTTTCAAACTTACATAGGTCACACGCCCGTGTGAGTAGGCCGTGTGCCTCACACAGCATTAGACACACCATGTGTCTAGGCCATGGCAAAATAGGGCATGCATACTGACTTGTCCACATGGCCATAAGACACGCCCGTGTGCTAGGCCGTGTAAAAATTAGGGAGGTTACTGACTTGCTCACACAACTAGCCACACGCCTGTGTGTCCAGCCTGTAACGTCTTGAATTTGGGCCTAGTAGGATTGGGCCTTGTGCGTGGGTGTCGTTAGGAGACTACACATAAAGGTTTATGTGTGAAAGAATTATCACAAATGAATGTTTTCTTTAATGGTTAAATGATCAGGAGTGTTTGGGAGTGTTGGAGAAGTCTTGGGTTCAAACCTGGGGTTTAGCTAAATTTTTATTTTAAGTGAATAAAACACTTGGTACTTGGAAGTAAGCCTTTTAAATAATTAAGATTAAAATGTGACACAAGATGAGCTTGTAGTCTAGTGGTTGTGGCGTCATTAAGGTGGCAAGGGAGCTTGAGTTCAAGTCACTATATGCACAAAAGAGTATTTATTTTACTCCTTTTGCTGTATGGGTGGTGGAGTTTGAATAAAACACTACAAGGGTGGTTGGAATTTGAAATGGTCAAGGAATGGATTATGGAGAAAATCAAGGAGAAGATTGGGGAGGAAATCATGAAGGGATTTTAGAAGGAAAAAGGAGAGTTTGAAGTGAAGCAAGACTGTGTTGAATTTGCTTGGGAGGTACTCATAAATTCAGCTAAGGAGGGGGCCTTGCATTTTTGGCTATTGGTGATCATTGTTTTTGGGTTTTTCTTCTGCAACATCTTAGCTGTATACTTTCCTTGAGTGGCCGAATACATTTTGACCTGCTTTCGTAACTTCTTCATCCATTCTTTTGAGTACTGTGATCAATTCTATTTTGCTTCTTTTTCTATTTTCACCTCGACATTCGTTAACCCATACTTCCCCTTTGGGTTAGCCCTCTAGTTGTATTATCTTTTCTTTTGAGTTCTTGCCAGATACCTTCTTCTTCTTCCTTTTTGTCATTTCCTTTGGTTTTTGTCAAATGATTATTCTTTTTCCCTCTCTTACTATCGGCTTCTGCAATTGATTCTAAATAATCTACTAAACATCTACCATCTTGTCCCTCTGAACTTCTCTGCCTTCACCTCCAATTACTTCATTGGCTAAATACTCATAGGTGAATATCTGACTTGCATTTTCTTTCCTCTTTCAGATTTTTCCCTTCTCTGGTTATTGTCTTTTTTTTCTCTTTTTGTAATGATAGGTATAGGGTTCTTGTTGTAATGATAGCGTATGTATTGTGTGAATCTAAAGAAGGAGGGGGCTCTTGTGTAGGTTGTGGCCAAGGGTGATTGGTGTATTGCTTGTACACTAAAGAGGTGATCGCATCTATTGTTTGTAAGGGCATCGTATCTGATTTAGAATTCTATTAGATTTCGTTAGTGTTATGAGTTAAGTTTCTAATTGGATATTATTGGTTTAATTTAGGTACAAGGTTACTTTGAGCACAAATTTGCTTTCATAATCATGTGTGTATTTTTACCCTGTACCTCATAGTCGGCTAATAAGTCGAAGGTGTATAGCAGTACCCTATATTCGATAGTTGGTGAGAAAGCCGATAGAGTGTGTGTAACTGCACTTTTAATCGTAGATCGACAACTGCCAAAAAGTCGAAGTACCGGCGAATGATGCCACACGAACGTACGATCGCACGTATGGTGGACCGAGCACACGAATATGGGCGTAAAATGGTTGAGGCCATGATGAGCGTTCTTATAGGCTTAGGTCGTTTTGGGCTGCGTTGGGGCCAAAATGGGTCGTGTGGGCCCCACACGAATTAAATTTGCATATTGTGGTAAATGATTAGACCGAGCCGTGTAGTCCACATGGCTAGGGTCCTTTTTGGGCAATGGGCTGGCCCCACACAAATTAAATGCATGTTATATGGTTTCTATTGGTTTGAACTGTGTTGTTCGTATAGTCGAGGCTATTTCTGGGCTAATTGGGCCACACAAGCGTGTGGGCCCATTTACACCTTTGTGTCTGTATTAGGTTACTTAAGTCGCTTGAGGTGACAGTGGACCTTTTTTGGGTCGCTGAGACCCCAGTTTATGAAATTACCGAAATACCCCCAAATTGCAAAATTATCGAAATACCCCCGATTTGCAAAATTATTGAAATACCCCAGATTTGTGCAATTACCGAAATACCACCGAGTTGTGAAATTATCAAAATAGCCTCAATTTTGGAAAATTACCAAAATACCCTGAAGGGTAGGATTATCGAAATACCTTTTAGGGTAAAATGACTATTTTGCCCTTGTGGGTCAATGACTGACTTAGACTATGAATTTGACTGATTTGACTGTGATCGTATGACTGTGTTTTAATTGACTTCACTGTGGTCGTGTGACTGATATGCTTTTAATACATGTCTAGATGACTGTTACTGGGCATGACCATTTTGCATACACGTGTAATGATTGAGCATGAAATACACGACATATTGCATGGGGTTGGGACATTGATCGGAGGAAGTTCTGATAGGGCTGCACGGGTCGCATGAGACGCATCGTTGATCCAAGATGATCTGTTAAGGTCGCACGGGCTACATGAGACGCATCGTGGACCGATTGCATAACTTAAAGTCAGAATCGATTATGGCTCTGTGCCAATCTAAATATGGCTTTGTGCCATCTTGATTATGGCTTTGTGCCAATTGTATTTACTCGTGGATATGTGCCTAACATATATATTGATGACTATGTGTCGATCATAATTACCCATGGCTCTGTGCCAATTATATTATCGTCGTTGATGGCTATGTGCCAAACTTATTACGGTTACCGATAGCTTTGTGCCATCCTAATTATGGCTCTGTGCCATGCTGATTATGGTTTGTAACCATTCTGTTTATGGCTTTTAGCCATTCTATTCACGGCGCTGAGCCTTTCTGTTGACTTAGTTCCGCAACCGATGTTAAGCTTGGTGTGTTGGCTGGGTAGGTCGAATTTATCCCCACATAAGTGTAGAGTTGGTACGGGTGGTGTGTTGGCTAGATCAAGGTGGGTTGCATCCTCATACTATTGCATATTTGTTTATGAGATCTGACACTGTAATGGGCTTAGGCCCACTTATTTTGTATTGGTTTGGGCTAGACCCAATCGATTCTGTTATGGGCTATGACCCAAATGATATTGTAATGGGTTTTGGCCCACGTATGATCTAAACTGGACTGTACTATTACTATTAAAGGGCTTGGGCCTGCATCGCTTTGGTTTCTATTTACAGATATCGATCACTTACTCTAGTAAGGGGATTACACACTGAGTTTTCGTAAACTCACCCCATTTTTAATTGTACAGCTAATCCCCAGCATTAGGAGGATCGGTGTTGTGAGGGACTCAGAGATGGCCACGCGACTGCCTTTGGACTTCATTTATGCTTTAGTTTCCGTTTTAGGTTTTAATTTTTGTAATAAGGCCTCTTTAAGGTTTTGGATTTTAACTTGGGGTTTTTATTTACTTTGAATTATATCCGTTAGAAGTAAATCATGGTTTTCCAAAATTTTATTTTAAAACAACATTACGTTTTTGCAACATTTTCGAAATGGCTTCGGGACTTAATCTTTTTCGTAAATCGATTACTTTCAAAATTAGCTTCCACAACTGAAAAGATATTTAGGGAATAAAACTAATAATTTTTCAATGTATCGCATTTTAAAAATAAACTAACTAACTGGGATTTTACTTAAGCTTTTAAATGAGAATGGTTTTCAATGAAAACATGATTTTCGAAAAATACTTCAATGTGACACGCCAGATTCGGGCCTAACTTCTAGGCCGGATCTGGGGTGTTACACAGCCCGTGTGGCTTACTGACTTGTTTTGAATTTCAACCTTAAGTGTAACACCCTAAAAATCCGAGTAATTAAATTGCATGAATTGGTGTTTAGATTTCTTTTAAAGGAAAAATTTTACTTTTATTTTAGTGCTTATTAAAGTCCTAGAGGGTAAAGCATAATTTGGAGAAGAAATAAAAATTTATTAAATTGAGATTTATTGAAGTGAAACAAAGGTGATTAAGACTTAAGCTAAATTATGTGCTAAAAGTGTCATAAAATGAGCATATGGCATGGTGGAGTTGGCGCATGGGTTCAAGTAAGAGGAAGAGGTTCAATCCCTTGTATGGCACCTAAATGAATTTTTGCTTTTAATTTTCTCGCTCATGACTAGGAAGTGTCGGCAGGGGACATATAAAGAAGGTGTTGACCATGTATTTTTGGTTAGTGTATCAATGGATTAAGGAAACAACTAACTTATGGTATGGAATCAAAGGTTTAAGGAAAGATAGGGGAACATAAGGCACTTATCAAGGGAAAAATTTGAAAGAAATAATGGCCAATTGACCATGTGCTGGATTGTAACATTGGTTTAGGGAGGAGCCAAATTTTGTTAGTTTGGCCAAAATCTCATTCTTTTCTCTTTGGGCATTCTTTACACATTGTGCAGATTTTTCTTTGTTTTCTCCTCTCAAACTCTCATCTTGGCCGAATAGGGCATTAGTAAAGCTCAAATTTTGTGACCATTTGGTTATTCCTTTTTGCTTATCTTGTTAGCCAATTCTTTGTGCCTTTTCTTCTTGTGCCGAAATCATCTATACCAAAAGAATCATCTTTTCTTTTCTTTTGCCATGGCCGAATATACCAAAGACCTAAAGTTCATTTTTTCTTTTCTTCTCTTCTCTTTGAAATCAAGCAACAACATCACCATCATCCTTTCGTTCTTATATTATTTCTTTTTCAATCGAAAATTCTCTCCATCTTCACTCTCTTGGCCGAATGCTATTGTGCCTATAAACCAAATATTTTTTCTTCTTTTCCTCGATCATACATAGCCGAATCCTTCATCATTTAGACACCATTCTCAATCCTTTCCTTTCGACCGTGGAATATAGGTAAGGGTTCTTTTCCATTTTCGTTTTAATAAGTGATATTATGGCCGAATATCATTGGTTTATTGAGGGTCTTTTGGATGATATAGCTGCTCATACTAATAACGCTTTCTTTCGTTATTATTTAGTGCAATAACGGAGATTGGAATTCAAGTGATCGGAGAAGCTTAAGACAAATTATCAAAAGAACTTCGCTCGAAGAACAGAGTATTCAAAGACAACACTTTAAAAATGCCTACTATGGGCCCTTTAGATATCGTTGTCGAGCTTCTCGCCTCGAAATCCGAAAGACTATTTTGAGTCCGCATGTACTTAGGAGATCTTGAGTACTTTTTCTGGGCACCAAGATGTAACATACCCTTCCTTGTTGATTCAAATATAGTAGGATCACCATATATCATAATTTGATCCGCCTTTTCGAAGTTTTCAAGTCAAACCTCCTTTGGTCTCAAAACGTCCTTTACGGATTTTGCTTTCTCCATTTTTTTTTTGAATTTGAATTTGAATTTGAATTTGAATTTGAAAGTCTCAAAGCGTCCTTTTATGGTTTTCACTTTGGCCTCCTTTCTCTTTAAGAATAGTATTTCTTGACTGAATCCGAATTTATAGGATTGGGCAAGTTTTTCCCATCCATTTCGCCAGATTAGTGCTCCGTGAAAAGCCTTTTCATCACATAAGGTCCTTTCCAATTTGGCATCCACTTCCTCTGTAATCTTTTGTATAGGAGGATCTTTTTCAAAACCGTGTCTCCCTCGTGGAATTCTCTTGACGAACCTTTTGTCATAAGCCCGCATCATTCTCTTTGGTACATCCGACCGCGACGGATAGCCTATAGCCTTTTTTTTCTATCAAGTTCAACCGATCGTATCTAGACTGAATCCAATTTGCTTCATCTAACTTTAATTCGATAAGACTCAAGGATGTAATTTTAACTTTGATGGGTAATATCGCCTCCATTCTAAACTAATAAGAAAGGAGTTGCCCCGAGAGGTCCTCGACCGATGTTCGATAAGCATAGAGTGAATGGTAGCTTCATGCCAATCTTTATAAGTTTCAGCCATTTTCCTTACAATCTTCTTAATGTTTTTATTAGTCTTCCAATGCACCATTCATTTTTGGGTGATACGGTGACGAATTGTGGTGCTCGATTCCGAATTGACAATGCACTTAATCGTCTTTGTTGTTCAGTTTAACGTTGTTCGATATGATTCTTTCCGCATTCCATATCGGTATATGATTTCTTTTTAGAACCCGCCGACCGCCGACTTGGTAACATTGGCGTATGAAGTAGCCTCTACCCATTTGGTAAAGTAGTCGATAACCATGAAGATGAACCGATGCCCGTTTGAAGCTTTGGAGATCGGTCCAATAACGCCTATGCCCCATATAGAGAAAGGCTATGGGAAGTCATAACATGCAAAGGTGAAGGAGGCATATGAACTTTGTCTCCAGAATCTGCATTTGTGACATGTTTTAGCATACTTGATGCAATCTCCTTCTATGGTAGACCAATAGTATCCGGATCTCATGATTTTTTAGCCATTGTGAAATCGTTAGCATGCTCCACAAACACCTTCGTGGACTTCCTCTAGAATTTTCAGCCTCAACAAAGATCGACACATCCCAATAGTACTGATCATTTCCTTTTGTATAGGACTTCCCCGTCTAAGACATAATCACAAAGCTAGCCTTCTTAACATCCTCTTTTATTCTCGGTTGCTTGTTTAGGATATTCGTAATTTCACATGTCTAATATATCTTGATACCGTGGATGATCATCCCCTCTTCCTCCTCCACAATGCAACAATAAACCCCTCAGAATAGTCATTTGAATGGGCTTCATACTCTCATGTTCATTCACTCGATCATAGAAGCTAATGTGGCCAAGGCATCACCATCCGGTTTTCATCACGCGGAGGTAAAAGAATGTGATATCTCAAACTCTTCAATCAACCGTAATTAACTTTCTAGACGATGATCAATGGGATCCCTCATTTCCCATTCTCTTTGAGTGATATATCACCAATGCGAATCCCCATATACCTCTAGTACCCTAACTTTGTAGTCTATACGTCAAGTCCAATTTGCAAGTGAACGGTAATGATCTCCCTTGGGGATATTAGGATCGCCCAATTCCATTACCAACAACATTTGATGCTCCATCAAGTTCAACTTCCAAGGACAATCTTCTAGAGTACCTCCCTCAAGAGTCGCCACAAACATCGTGTCCTTATTAGGAAAATTGAAGTTCAAAGGTTCATCTAGCTCGCTGGCTAAAAGTCTACTATTGCACTTCCTTTCACGCCTTTCCGCTCACATAGACTATGTTCGAATTCATATAGGATTTGCCATCGAGCCATTCTTCCATTCAAGGCTGTTAACTCCATCAAGTACTTAAGAGGGTCTAATTTCGAGATTAACTGTGTTGTGTGGTACAACATATATTGTAACATCCTAGATTAGGGGTTATGCGTTCGTGCATAATTCATGAGATAGTGGGATCAACAGTGTTGGATGTTTCAAGAGTTTCAAGAACCCTAAGATGAAAGAAAATGAAAGGAAATGTAAGGAAATGTAAGGAAATGTAGGGAAATGTAAGGAAAGGTAAGGAAATGAAAGGAAATGAAAGGAAATGAAAGGAAATGAAAGGAAATGTAAGGAAATGAAAGGAAATGTAAGGAAATGTATGGAAATGTATGGAAAATGGAAATATATGGAAATGTAAGGAAATGTATGGAAATATATGGAAATGTGGAAATGTAAGGAGATGTATGGAAATGTAAGGAAATGCTTTAGAAATGTTAAGTTTTGGAAACTAAACTAAAATAGGAAAGTGACCATTTTGGAAACCAAGTAAATTAGGAAAGTGAACATTTTGGAAACCAAGCCAAAAGAGGAAACTAAACATTTTGGAAACCAAGCCAAAATAGGAAACTAAACATTTTGGAAACTTGGAAATACAGAGTGCATGAAAATTTTTGGAAACTTAAAATGACCCCTTGAATGTCGAATTTAGAGCCTGGGGGAACTTAGCAAGTGACCCTAAAATATAAAGTACATGAAATTTGACCCAATAACGGACTTGGAAAAGTGGCTTGAAGATACCCAAGGCCTTAGAAAATGGCCACATGCAAAAGGTTTTGGGCTTGAGTTGAGTCACATAAGTAATAGAGGAAATGCGGATGCTAGACGGACTGGTGGTCTATGCGGTTAGACGCCATGAGGACGGCAATGCACCGAATGTGATAACCCAGACGTTCTTCATTTTTGATGTACTGTTATTGCCTTAATAGATATTGGCTCTACTCATTCATATATATCTAGTGCCATATCCGAAATCAATTTAGAATCAAATTACGAAAATGAGATGACGATGTCATCCTTTAGAGCGATCGAAGAATGGTTAATAAAATATTTAAAGACGTGCCCTTAAAAATCCAAGAGGAAGTATTCTTAGCAAATTTGATGGAACTACCTTTCGTGAGTTTGATCTCATTCTGGCATGGACCGGTTGGTTAACCATCGGCGAATTGGATTGTCTGAAAAACAAATGTCAGAAGGGACCGGATGATAAGGAAGTCATAATGATTGGTGAGCGAAAGAACTATCTCGGCAAATGTGGTATCTGCATTAAAAGTTGAGAAGTTGGTGCGGAAAGGGTACGGGTATTCCTAGCCTTTATCTCGTGCTTTGGATGCCAAAGAATTATCCGTGAATGATGTGAGGACGGTGAAGGAATTTCCCGATGTATTTCCTGAAGAACTTCCTGGTATACCTCCAGATCGGGAAGTAGAATTTGGCATTGAGCTTTTGCACGACGGCTCCGGTGTCCATTGCTCCTATAGAATGGCACCAAGGAGTTGGGTGAGCTCAAAGCTCAAATTCAAGAATTGCTGGATCGGGGATTCATTCGACCAAGTGTGTCTCCGTGGGGAGCACCAATTTTGTTCGTCAAGAAGAAGGATGGATCGATGCGTATGTGCATTGACTACAGACAGTTGAATAAATTGACGATCAAGAATCGGTATCCTCTGCCGAAATTGACGACTGTTTGATCAATTGAAGGGAGCTTGATTTTCTCAAAATTGATTTAAGGTCGGGTTATCACCAAATTAAGGTGAAAGAAGCGGACATTTATAAGACAAAGATTTCTACACGCTACGGACACTATGAGTTTGTAGTGATGCCGTTTGGATTAACCAATGCACCAAATGCATTTATGGACATGATGAACCAGAGTCTTTCAACCATATTTAGACCGGTTTGTGGTAGTGTTCATAGATGATATATTGGTTTATTCGAGAAATGAAGAGGAACATGACCAGATTTGCGGATAGTATTACAACTACTTCGTGATAAGCAATTGTATGCCAAATTTGGTAAATGCGAATTTTGGCTAAAGGAGGTGACTTTCCTTGGTCATGTAGTATCGGTAAGGAATAAGGGTGGATCCTCGAAAAATTGAGGCTATTCTGGATTGGAAACCACCAACATCGGTAGCTGAAATTCGGAGTTTCTTAGGCTTGGCTGGATACTATAGACGTTTTGTAGAGGGGTTTTCATTGATTGCTGCACCCCTAACTAAACTATTGCGAAAGGGAGCTCCGATATCTGGACCTAAAAGCAAAGAAGTTTTGAGAAATTGAAGAAGATTACGTGAAGCTCCAGCTTTAATTCAACTTTGAGGTCGGAAAAGAATTCACTTATTTATTGCGCGCCCTCACACGGGCACTGGGTTGTGTGTTGATGCAAAATGGAAAGGTGGTGGCCTATGCTTCTCGTCAATTGAGACCACACGAAGTAAACTACCCTACTCATGATTTGGAGTTAGCGCCGTTGTCTTTGCTCTAAAGATTTGGAGGCACTATCTCTATGGTGAGAAGTCCATAATCTACACGGATCACAAGAGTCTTAAATACCTCCTTACCGAAGGAGTTGAATTTAAGACAAAGAAGATGGGTAGAATTGTTAAAAGATTACGATTTCTCCATCGAATACCATCCTGGAAAAGCTAACGTAGTAGCCGACGCGCTAAGTCGTAAGGCGGATCTCTGAATTAAGAGCTCTGTTTGCCCATTTGAGTCATATGAGGATGGCGCTTGTTAGCGAACTTCGTGAAACCTCGTGGTGGAACAAATCAAGGAAAAGCAGACATCGATGAGAAGTTCGAACCTTTACTTGACAAGTTGAAAATGGTGAAATTGAGGATTTTGGAATAAACACGGAGGGTGTGTTGTGCTTTCGAGGAGAGTATGCATGCCTAAGGATTTAGATTTGAGGCAATCGATTCTACGGAGGCGATAGTAGCCCTTATGCTATGCATCCCGGAGGAAATAAGATGTATCGAGATCTCCGTGAAAGATGACAGTGGCGTGGTTGAAGCGTGAGATTCTGAGTTTGTGGGAAAATGTTTGACTTGTCGACAAGTGAAGGCGAACATCAATTACCGTCTGGATTATTACAACCGATAAAGATTCCTCTTTGGAAATGGGAGCGGATAACTATGGATTTTGTTAGTGGGTTACCGTTAACACCTACAAAGAAAAAATTCCGTTTGGGTAATTGTTGATCGGTTGTAAGACCGCTCATTTCTTGCCGCCTAAATGCGGATTATTCATTGCGAAGTTGGCGAAATTTTACGTATCCGAAATTGTGAGGTTACATGGAATTGTATCTATTATATCGGATAGGACCCTAGATTTACATCACGATTCGAAAGCTCGCATGAAGCCTTGGGAACAAAGTTGAATTTCAAGACGGCTTTTCATCCTCGGTCGATGGTCGATCGAGAGAGTAATTCAAATATTGGAAGATATGTTAAGAGGATGTAATCGACTTGAGGGTAGTTGGGAGGATTATCTACCACCGGCGTAATTACAGATAACAACAACTATCGATCTAGCATTCGATGGCACCTTACGAGGCATTGTATGGTCGTAAGTGTCGCTCTCCTATTTGTTGGTGAGTTGGGCGAAAACGGATGTTAGGTCTGAGATGATATCCGAGACCGAGGATAAGGTAAAAGTTATTCGAGCACGGTTGAAAGAAGCCTCGGATATGCGAAGTCGTCTGCAGATCTGGGCGAAGGACATCGAGTATAGTGTGGGAGATCGGGTTTTCTTGAAGGTATCTCCTTGGAAAAAGATCTTGATTCGGAAGGAAGGGCAAGCTAAGTCCTAGATATATTGGACCTTATCGTGTGCTAAAGCGTGTTGGTCCATGGCATATCGATTGAGTTACCTTGAGTTAGATCAAATTCATAATGTCTTTCATGTTTCCATGTTGAGGCGTTATAGATCGGATCCTTTGCACATTATAACAGTAGAAGAATTGAGCTGAATTGATTTGTCCTTTGAAGAAGAACGGTGGAAATCCTAGAACGAGATGTCAAGGTATTAAGGAAGAAAACTGTGCTGCTGGTCAAAGTTCTATGGCGAACCACAGAGTGGAAGAAGCTACGTGGGAGCAGAGGATGCAATTCAAGCAACAATACCCTCACCTTTTTCAACTGTAAATTTCGAGGACGAAATTTTCTTTAAGGAGGGTAGAGTTGTAACACCCTAAAAATCCGAGTAATTAAATTGCATGAATTGGTGTTTAGATTTCTTTTAAAGGAAAAATTTTTACTTTTATTTTAGTGCTTATTAAAGTCCTAGAGAGGTAAAGCATAATTTGGAGAAGAAATAAAATTTATTAAATTGAGATTTATTTAAGTGAAACAAAGGTGATTAAGACTTAAGCTAAATTATGTGCTAAAAGTGTCATAAAATGAGCATATGGCATGGTGGAGTTGGCGCATGGGTTCAAGTAAGAGGAAGAGGTTGAATCCTTGTATGGCACCTAAATGAATTTTTGCTTTTAATTTTCTGCTCATGACTAGGAAGTGTCCTGCAAGGGACATATAAGGAAGGTGTTGACCATGTATTTTTGGTTAGTGTATCAATGGATTAAGGAAACAACTAACTTATGGTATGGAATCAAAGGTTTAAGGAAAGATAGGGGAACATAAGGCACTTATCAAGGGAAAAATTTGAAAGAAATAATGGCCAATTGACCATGTGCTGGGCGGTAACATTGGTTTAGGGGAGGAGCCAAATTTTGTTAGTTTGGCCAAAATCTCATTCTTTTCTCTTTGGGCATTCTTTACACATTGTGCAGATTTTTCTTTGTTTTCTCCTCTCAAACTCTCATCTTGGCGAATAGGGCATTAGTAAAGCTCAAATTTTGTGACCATTTGGTTATTCCTTTTGCTTATCTTGTTAGCCAATTCTTTGTGCCTTTTCTTCTTGTGCCGAAATCATCTATACCAAAAGAATCATCTTTTCTTTTCTTTTGCCATGGCCGAATATACCAAAGACCTAAAGTTCATTTTTTTCTTTTCTTCTCTTCTCTTTGAAATCAAGCAACAACATCACCATCATCCTTTCGTTCTTATATTATTTCTTTTCAATCGAAAATTCTTCCATCTTCACTCTCTTGGCGAATGCTATTGTGCCTATAAACCAAATATTTTTCTTCTTTTCCTCGATCATACATAGTCAATCCTTCATCATTTAGACACCATTCTCAATCCTTTCCTTTCGGTAGTGGAATATAGGTAAGGGTTCTTTTCCATTTTCGTTTTAATAAGTGATATTATGGCCGAATATCATTGGTTTATTGAGGGTCTTTTGGATTGATATAGCGTTCATACTAATAACGTTTTTTTCGTTATTATTTAGTGCAATAACGAGATTGGAATTCAAGTGATCGGAGAATCGTGGAAACGTTGGAAGCGTTTCATTTTGGTAAGGAAATCCTACTCTTTAAAACCTCTAGTATTATTGATATTATTTTAGATCTAACTAAATTCCTTTGGATCTTGAAGACATCAAAATAGGGAAGAAAAGGGCGGTGTTTAGTTATCGTAAGAGGGTGGATCTGTAAATCCCCATTCAAACGAAGAGCGGTTTGGCAGTCCGGATTTTCCACGGGTTGTGGGCCATCTTCCAAAGAAGTCCATTATTCAAGTAGTACGAACCTCGAGTCAAGTTATCGTTGGTGGATTCTCTATGACTAGTGAATCGATAAGCGAGGCAAAGCCGAAAATCAAGTGATTCAAAATCAAGAGGTAAGATTTTGGATCTATTATCGATTAAGATTTATTTTTACAAGTTAGTTGTCTAACGGATCAAAATATATTTTAGGTGCCGAGGAGCGAGAAGGGTTAGTACTCACGGTAACGAGTGTGTAATTTCACACTCATTATTTTGGTTGGATGTCAAATTTGGTATGGAAGCAAAATCGTAAAAACGACTAGATCGGTACAAAGCGTAAAAATTGATATTTTGACGAAAATCGTAAAAAACGACTAAATCGTGAAAATTACAAAACGCCTCAAGAAATTAATTGTTATTATGAAAATTTGATGTTTCGTGAAAATGGGCCGTAAATACTCTAGTTCGTGAAAATGGGCCGTAAATACTCTAGTTCGTGAAAATGGGCCGTAAATACTCTAGTTCGTGAAAATGGGCCGTAAATACTCTAGTTCGTGAAAATGGGTAGTAAATACTCTAGTTCGTGAAAATGGGCCAAAATACTCTAGTTCGTTAAAATTTAGCCAAAACACTCTAGTTCGGTAAATGGGCCAAAAGCCTACTAAATTGCTAAATAGACAAATTGCTATAATTATGGGCCAAATGAAATGTTATTGTTAAACCCACCATGTTATGTATTGTTAATAAATTTTATATTTTAAAGTACATGTATAATTGCATGGGTGGGATATATGAAGAGAAGAATGGCTGATTGCCACAATATCGACTTATTGCCTCTAGGTGGTGGCTTCGCCACAATATCGACTTATTGCCTCTAGTTCGGTGGCTCGCCACAATATCGACTTATTGCCTCTAGTTCGGTGGCTATGCCACAATTATAAAAAGGCTTATTGCCTACGATTGGTGTGATGGCGGGTGGGTTGACTTGATCCCCACCTGTGTGATGGTTGGTACGGGGTGATAGCGGATGGATATTAGGTTTGGGTTGGGAATTACATTTTCATGCATTATTAATTATTTTAAATTTATGATATATTGTTGAATTCGAATTGGGCTCAAGCCCGACAATATCTTGATGATCGGCCCAATAATGGTGGTAAGTGAGTTACACACCTGAGTTCTAAGTAACTCACCCCTTTAATTTCTTTCCATTTCGTAATGGAAATTGATGTGGACTTGGGCGAGGATGACTTCGTGGAGGCCATCTTGCTAAATATGGGTTATTTAAAACTCGAACTTTTAAATAATTATTTTACTATTTTGGGATGTTGTAATAAATGGCCTCTATAAATAACTTATGGATTTTATGTGTGTTTGGAATTTAAACTTTATTTTGGACTTTTAAATCATGGGCTATGATTATATGATGCTTTATAAAAATAAATTTGGGTTTTCAAGAATATGAAATTCTTTTATAAATAATTCTTTTTATTGTTAACTCTTTAACAAATCTCCTAACGGTTTTTAATAATACAATGATTTTCAACTAATGTTTCAAATATTTATCAAAATCAAATACTCTTCAAATTTTAAACCCTGTATATAAAATTGTAGTTTTTTTTCAACTCATTAAAGATTTAAGAATAGCTCGAATCATGTAACAAACCAAATCTAGTCTCAACGCATAGACTGGGTTTGGGGTGTTACATTAAGAGACACAGTCAAGACACACATTCGTGTGCTCAACCGTGTGGGAAAATATAGGCCATTTGCAAGGCCGATTTTCCACCCAAAAAATTGGTCAAACCTACAAGCATCAAACCAATCTAAATTCATAACTCAAAGACATTCAAAACATACACAATTTGGCTCTTTACAACATCATTCATTTCCATATACAAACTCTACTCAAACATAACAATTCAAAGCATAAATTTCACGTCAAAACATATGATTAACACTTCATTTAAAACCATTTCAATTCATAGCATTTCTCATCATGTAAATTTCCCAATCAACCATGAACTTACCAATATAGACCATTTCATTAGGCCATTCATGAGCATATCAAAACGTTCTAACTTATACAACGTAAAGCAAGAATAAAACTCATCCATAAACACATTCATTAACAGGCCATATCACATGGCTATATTTACACATCTCAAAACATAATCAAAGTTCTCTATCCTATACATGCCATACTTCAATATATATATTTTCAAAAGATACCAAAATATAGTTCGATAGTGTGGTGATGATCCTCAAAAATCCCTAAGTTTTCCATAGCTTTAATAATATATAAAACAAAGAACAAAAACACACACACAGAGTAAGCTTTCATAGCTTAGTAAGTCGTAAGCAAATAATGATCAAATGAACATTAGTATTACTTCAATTAGGCTAAATCAAGCAATCTTTAATCAAATACACATTTTCATGCTTATAATTCATATACCATTCATTGAACAATATCAAAATATATTAACTCGGCCGAATACACATATATTCATAAACATACATATTTCTCACTTTCATAATGCACATTTCATATATTCATCTTAAGTATATACTTATCTTATGTTTTATTTTAGTTTTTACATATTAATACAATAATTACCATTTTAACCTTTTATTTTCATTTAAAATCCACTAACTATTGGTTTTATGTCCATCCAATATTTCAATGGTATAATTTTAACATAAGGACCCCACATTAAAAAGAACATAGCACTTTAGCACTTTAACAAATAATTATCCACTTTTACATTTTACGCGATTAAGTATTAAATTAGACACTCAAACGATGAAATTAAATCACAGAAATTTCACACATACCTTATCATATGCCATAAACACTAAAAATAATAATAAAATATTTTTATGACCCCAGATTTGTGGTTCCGAAACCACTGTTCCGACTAGGCTTTAAACCGGACTATTACACGAAGAACATTAAAAACGAGGCTAGGAGGTATTACAATCAAGCTTGAAAGATGACAAAACCTTAAATATGGTGAGCTTGAGATTTTTGGCCAAACTTGGAGAAGATGGACACAATTTTGACTACTTTTCTCTTTTAATTCTTTTATTAACGAAATGACCAAAATGCCCTTAAGGCCCCTTTCTTGAGATTTTTCCTTTCCATGTCTATTTTTGTCCAACCTACAATACAATGGTCTAATTACTAAATAAGGACCTCTAGCAATTTTTCTAATGCTATTCCATACTTGAATCTTCCAAAATCTCATATTTTTCAATCTTTGCAATTTAGTCCTAATGAACAAATTGATCACTAAATTATAAAATTTCTTCATGAAATTTTCATACAATCATGCAAACATGTCATAAACCTCATAAAAATCATAAAACACATATTTATACTTCATATTTGTGGTCTCGCAACCACTATTCTGACTAGGCCCTAAATCAGGATATTACAGTTGGCATCGATTTGTGATGTACATGTAAGACCCTATTTGGGACAGTGACATCAATATGTGATTACATGTAAGACCACGTCTAGGACATTGGCATTGTACGAGCTTTTTAACTATCTGAGTACCCTTTTTAATTCCAAATGGTTCAACGGGCAATATCGAGTTAAGATCGAATGTGAAATCGAGCTAAAAGGTTAGGTATGTGCTAAGTTAAATGATTGGAAAAGTAAGGTAAGTATATATTTGAGATGAATATATGAAATCTGCCTTATGAAAGTGAGAATTATATATGCTTATGAATATTTGTGTATTTGGTTAAGTTAATATATTTTGATAATGTTCATGTGATGGTATAAGAGTTTCAAGCATGAAAATGTGTATTTGATTAATGATTTATTAATTCGGCCTAATTGATTTAATGCTAATCGTGTCAAACAGTCGAGTTCTAATATTTATAAAAGAGTGATCGAACCTGTCGAAACCATTTTTTGTTTGGGGTTTGAAAAAAAATATGGGGATCTACTTTTTAAAATAGGGAGTCGCCACCAATCCTTTTTATTAAGTGTGATTAGATCACCTATAAAACTATTTTGGTCTGCGAAATTCAAGAAAACAGATTCGGGAACCGATTACGTACGAGGAAGGGTTAGCCCCCTGGCAACGCCCAAAATTGGTACCAAATTGATTACATAGTGTCCTTGTGTTGAAAACTTGAAAATATTTGAGGTACGATACTTTTAAAAGGAAAGTTAATTTATTTGGAATTGAATATTAAGATTCTTTCGTTCCAAAGGAATAAAACATCACATCCAGTACATTAGAACATGCTATATTTATTCTTCGATAGTGAGATCATTTTTGATCTTCAAAACATGCAAGTAAGAAGGGTATTTGGATATTTGGTTGGACGGAAAATTGACACCCAGTACGTTAGGGCATTATTTTCCGACCTTCGAAACACACAAATGTTGCCTTGTTTTGAAATTTTTCAAATACATGGTTTTAAAATTGGCATAACATACATCCCATTTGGAACATTTGTAATAAATATACTTAATAAGGGTTCAAATACATTGGAATTTAAAACATAAAACAATCATAAGTAGCATGAATAGAGCATTGAGCATGAAACAATACACAAGTAAAAAAATCATATTAACAAGCTATAAAATATAAATTTTCTTAAAGAAAGCTGGTTTATATTAAATCTTGAAATTCAAGATTAGCACATTTCGAAAGATAATAAAAATATTATATCCAATACGTTAGGACATAATATCTTTACATCTCAACACAGAGATCATCTTTGAACTTCAAGACATTCAGATAAAAAGGGTGTTCGGCTATTTGGTTGAATAGGAAATTAACACCCAGTACGTTAAGGCATCATTTTCCCACACTCCCAAACATACAAACATTTCCTTAGCCTCTTTTTTTTTTTTAAAAAAAAAAAGATTTATGTAATAGGATATATCATGTTATATAAATAATGATTTATGTGTAAATGAATTTTTTAAAACAAAGATTCTATAAAAGAAGATTAAAATAAGCGATTATGTAAAATAAAGATTAAAAATATTAGATAATAATGTTCAGATGAATTTTAAAATAAATATTACAAGGAGAAAATCAAAATATAATATACAAGATAAAATATCCATCGAAATAAATAATATTCATAAATAAAAAACATGGAGAATATACATATATTAAGAAATAGTATAGTTTAAATAATGCATATAAAATAATAATATATAAAAGTATTTAAAATATTATGTAAAATTTTAAACCATAAAATAATGCTAACTCAATGATATAGACATGGTATAAAAATAATTTTAAGATAAATTATATACATGTATATAAAGACTATGCATATAAAATTAACAATATATAACTAAAAATAAATAGTATCTAAAATGATTAAAATATTTGATATTACATACTAATTGAAAAGACTAGTTAAATCCACCAATAAACAAATAATTGAATAAATAATTGAAGGATTGCATTAAAACAGAACAAAATTACAGGGGTGAATCAAAATCACACGAATAATTAAGGATTAAACCAGCAAATATTGCAAAAACCAAAACGCATCATACGGGTTAGGACTGAATTAAAACAATACAGAAATTACAGAGATCAATTGAGAAGTGAATAAAACGAATAACAAGTTTAATCGAATTATCAGTATATTAAAAGGGATCAGACATGCAAATTCCCCTTTTTATATGTAAACACGCGGATCTTGTGTATGGATCGGGTCGGACGAATCGGGTCGATACTGTGCAGCGTTGTTTAAAGGCTATCATTGTGAGCCTAAATGGCACCGTCCTGCCAACAGAATTAAAATCGATTAATAAAGCTTAAAACCTATCTACTATCCCTAAACCAATACCCTAGCCCTCTTCTCCCCTTTTCTCTCTGCCGCAAAAGCTCCCCCTTAACCTACCACCATCACGCCATTGCAACCGATGAGCATCGATATTTTGAGCCCCAATTCATGTTCGTCCGACTCACTTTCCAATTATGGTCACTATCTAGCCCCGATTAAAACAGAGCCGACGCAAACCCAATCTTTCCCGAGATCCGTGCTCTAAATTTTGATTTCGATGAGAAAGACAACAGATCGGTCCGATTTCTATTATTATTTTTGAAATCAAGGTCAACCGATTTGAAAGAAGACGAAGAAACAAATAAAAGCGAAGATTAGTAAGGTCTGGAAAATCACCTTTTTTGGTTTTCTCTATTTCTCGTATTTTCATGCGTCAAAAAAATTACAGAGATCTTTCGGTCCTTTTTATAACCGATCTGAAAAAATATAAAATTTTCTCCCCTTTTTTTACATTTCTATTCTCTATTTTTCTATTGCTCTTCTACTATTCACATGCTACAGTGCAGTAGCCACAAATGCAGGCGTCGTACCATACTTCTTTGCTTGGAGGTTGTCTGAGGCGTCTTGGTGGGGGCTTATGGCGTGGGTGGAGCACGTGGCGCGAGTGGGACACGAACGGTCATGCACGTGAAGGCACGCGGTAGCCCAAGAGTCGCGTGGGGGCACGCACGAGGGAGTCCAAGCGTTAGGCTGAGTTTCGTGCGGCGTTGGAAGCTTCTGGAGGCTCTGCTAGGGTTTTCTGATTATTGAAATTATTGGGCTATCCAGGCTTCTTTGGATTCGGGTTGCTGTAATTAGGCTGGGGTTAAATGTAATTTGGGCTATTAATAACAGACTATTTATTGGACTGATAGACTTTATTAATAATTGGTTTTTTTTTAACATTTTGTTTGGTTTTAATTTGGTATGGGCCCGGGCATAAATTGGGTTCTACAGCTGCCCCTCTTTGCTCATTGTCGTGTAACGAGAATAGAGCAAAGACTTCCAAAAAGGGCCAATTTTTCCCCGATCTCGCCTAATCTTGACTTCTTGGCACTTCTGCCCTTCAGGTAGCTTCATTCCATCCCACTGTATCTTCAGGGGCCCGGGAACTGACGTTTCGATCCCATTCAAATGTAATTTCAGGGAGAAGAGATTTGTAACCTCCATCTTCTCTGATGAAACTTCAAAGGAATACTGACTGATCCTCATTGTAAACTCAGGGAGGAGGGATTTGTAAACTCCGCCTACTCCACTGGAGCTTCGAGGAGCTAGAAATTCAGGGAGAAGGGATTTGTAGCCTTCACCTACTCCATTGGAACTTCGAGGAGCTGGAAATTTAGGGAGAAGAGATTTGTAACCTCTATCTTCTCTGCTGAAACTTCAAAGAAATACTGTCTGGTCCTTATTGTAAACTCAGGGAGGAGGGATTTGTAGCCTTCACCTACTCCACTAGAACTTCGAGGAGCTAGAAATTTAGGGAGAAGAGATTTGTAACCTCCATCTTCTCTGCTAAAACTTCAAAGAAATACTGTCTGGTCCTCATTGTAAACTCAGAGAGGAAAGATTTGTAACCTTCACCTACTCCACTGGAACTTCGAGGAGCTGGAAATTTAGGGAGAAGAGATTTGTATCCTCCATCTTCGCTGCTGAAACTTCAAAGAAATATTGTCTGATCCTCATTGTAAACTCAGGGAGGAGGGATTTGTAGCCTCAACCTACTCCACAGGAACTTTGAGGTGATAGAAGTTCAGGGAGAAGAGATTCGTAACTTCAATCTTCTCTGCTAAAACTTTAAAGAAATACTGACTGATCCTTATTGTAAACTCAGGGAGGAGGGATTTGTAGCCTCAGCCTACTCCACAGGAACATTGAGGTGAAAAAAATTATTTGGCTTTGATTTGTTCCGGTAACTTCAGGATTGCCAGATCTGCTGTCTTCGATCCGTTTTTCTGAAGAATGTCAGATCTTTGAATTTACTGGTGCTGTGACAACGTCCTATTGTGGACCTGTGCTGTAAAATCAGTTTCGTGTTTATGCTTATGCAAAATGATTAGGATGCGAGAATCTAAATGAATCTAATGCTCCTAACTGAACATATTATGGACGACATTTGCATAATGCAAAATGTTATGAGAATGGTCTTTTTACAAAGATTAAAATGCAATGAATCAAATGCCCCTTAATGTGTCCTATGGATGACATTTGTATGAATGCAAAATGTCATAAGAGTGATCCTTTTCAAAGGTTTAAGGGCATCTTTGCTCGCATCCTGGTGTTCTTGTTTGGCTGGTAATTTGACCCAAAAACTCGAAAGAATCACTAGTTTGCTCAACTGATTTGCCCCTAATGTAATTCATACCTCGAAGGCATAAGATTTGAATTATTACACCGCCACTTGCCGTGTCTCCAATATATAGGATTCAAAATAATCTGCTATACCATTCTCTAAGTGCTTGGTATGAACACAGAATTTCATTTTTGAGCACAATCTCCTTCTTATTTCTTGTCTGTTAAAGCCTCACCTCTACCGTGGTACTTTAAAAACGGAGAGATCATCACTATATAGACACCCTCTTCCCCGATATTATCAGTCCCTTAGACTTGGTGAGTTCTACACAATAGTCCTATTTTGGGGCTCCTGTATTATTTAAAAACTTCTAGAGTAATACGTGAAACTTCTTTTATAAAAACATTACTAGTTCATCCATCATTATTTCAATGCAACATGCTTGCATAAAGGTAATAACAATAGATGAGAATAAAATTGGTGTGAAGTAAAGCTTAAGACAAATTATCAAAAGAACTTCGTCTCGAAAAGAACAGAGTATTCAAAGACAACACTTTAAAAAATGCCTACTATGGGCCCTTTAGATATCGTTGCCTGAGCTTCTCTGCCCGAGCGTCTGAAAGACTATTTTGAGTCCGACATGTACTTAGGAGATCTTGAGTACTTTTTCGGTGCACCAAGATGTAACATACCCCTTCCTTGTTGATTCAAATATAGTAGGATCACCATATATCATAATTTGATCCGCCCTTTTCGAGTTTTCAAGTCAAACCTCCTTTGGTCTCAAAACGTCCTTTACGGATTTTTGCTTTGGCCTCTCCATTTTTTTTTTTTGAATTTGAATTTGAATTTGAATTTGAATTTGAAAGTCTCAAAGCGTCCTTTTATGGTTTTCACTTTGGCCTCCTTTCCTCTTTAAGAATAGTATTTCTTGACTGAATCCGAATTTATAGGATTGGGCAAGTTTTTCCCATCCATTTCGGCCAGGATTAGTGCTCCTCCAGGAAAAGCCTTTTTCATCACATAAGGTCCTTTCCAATTTGGCATCCACTTCCCTCTGTAATCTTTTTGTATAGGGAGGATCTTTTTCAAAACCAGGTCTCCCTCGTGGAATTCTCTTGGACGAACCTTTTTGTCATAAGCCCGCATCATTCTCTTTTGGTACATCTGACCGTGACGGATAGCCTATAGCCTTTTTTCTTCTATCAAGTTCAACTGATCGTATCTAGACTGAATCCAATTTGCTTCATCTAACTTTAATTCTGATAAGACTCGAAGGGACAGAATTTTAACTTTGATGGGTAATACTGCCTCCATTCTGTAAACTAATAAGAAAGGAGTTGCCCCAGTAGAGGTCCTGACTGATGTTCGATAAGCATAGAGAGTGAATGGTAGCTTCTCATGCCAATCTTTATAAGTTTCAGCCATTTTCCTTACAATCTTCTTAATGTTTTTATTAGCTGCTTCCAATGCACCATTCATTTTTGGGTGATACGGTGACGAATTGTGGTGCCTGATCCTGAATTGACAACAGACCTCCGGAATCGTGCTGTTGTTCAGGTTTAACGCGTTGTCTGATATGATTCTTTCTGGCATTCCATATCGGTATATGATTTCCTTTTTTAGGAACCTGCTGACTGCCGACTTGGTAACATTGGCGTATGAAGTAGCCTCTACCCATTTGGTAAAGTAGTCGATAACCATGAAGATGAACCGATGCCCGTTTGAAGCTTTCGGAGAGATCGGTCCAATAACGTCTATGCCCCATATAGAGAAAGGCTATGGGGAAGTCATAACATGCAAAGGTGAAGGAGGCATATGAACTTTGTCTCCGTAAATCTGGCATTTGTGACATGTTTTAGCATACTTGATGCAATCTCCTTCTATGGTAGACCAATAGTATCCGGATCTCATGATTTTTTTAGCCATTGTGAAATCGTTAGCATGCGTTCCACAAACACCTTCGTGGACTTCCTCTAGAATTTTCGTAGCCTCAACAGCATCGACACATCCCAATAGTACCTGATCATTTCCCTTTTTGTATAGGACTTCCCTGTCTAAGACATAATCACAGGCTAGCCTTCTTAACATCCTCTTTTTATTCTCGGTTGCTTGTTTAGGATATTCGTAATTTCTCACATGTCGCAATATATCTTGATACCAGGGATGATCATCCCCCTCTTCCTCCTCCACAATGCAACAATAAACTGGGGCCTCGTAAATAGTCATTTGAATGGGCTTCATACTCTCATGTTCATTCACTCTGATCATAGAAGCTAATGTGGCCAAGGCATCAGCCATCTGGTTTTCATCACGCGGGAGGTAAAAGAATGTGATATCCTCAAACTCTTCAATCAACTCCAGAATTAACTTTCGGTAGCTGATCAATTTGGGATCCCTCATTTCCCATTCTCTTTGAGCTGATATATCACCAATGCAGAATCCCCATATACCTCTAGTACCCTAACTTTGTAGTCTATGGCCGCTCGAAGTCCAATTTGCAAGTGAACGGGTAATGATCTCCCTTTGGGGATATTAGGACTGCCCCAATTCCATTACCAACAACATTTGATGCTCCATCGAAGTTCAACTTCCAAGGACAATCTTCTAGAGTACCTCCCTCAGTAGCTGCTACAAACATCAGGTCCTTATTAGGAAAATTGAAGTTCAAAGGTTCGTAATCATCTAGCGCTCTGCTGGCTAAAAAGTCTACTATTGCACTTCCTTTCACAGCCTTCTGGCTCACATAGACTATGTCGAATTCAGATAGTAGGATTTGCCATCGAGCCATTCTTCCATTCAAGGCGGTTAACTCCATCAAGTACTTAAGAGGGTCTAATTTCGAGATTAACCAGGTTGTGTGGTACAACATATATTGTAACATCCTAGATTAGGGGTTATGCGTTCGTGCATAATTCATGAGATAGTGGGATCAGTGGGTGTGTTGGATGTGTTCTGAAGAGTTTCAAGAACCCTAAGATGAAAGAAAATGAAAGGAAATGTAAGGAAATGTAAGGAAATGTAGGGAAATGTAAGGAAAGGTAAGGAAATGAAAGGAAATGAAAGGAAATGAAAGGAAATGAAAGGAAATGTAAGGAAATGAAAGGAAATGTAAGGAAATGTATGGAAATGTATGGAAATGTATGGAAATATATGGAAATGTAAGGAAATGTATGGAAATATATGGAAATGTGTGGAAATGTAAGGAGATGTATGGAAATGTAAGGAAATGCTTTAGAAATGTTAAGTTTTGGAAACTAAACTAAAATAGGAAAGTGACCATTTTGGAAACCGAAGTAAATTAGGAAAGTGAACATTTTGGAAACCAAGCCAAAAGAGGAAACTAAACATTTTGGAAACCAAGCCAAAATAGGAAACTAAACATTTTGGAAACTTGGAAAATACAGAGCCGCGCGAAAATTTTTGGAAACTTAAAAATGACCCCGGAATGTCGAATTTTAGAGCCCAAAGGGGAACTTAGGGCCAAGTGACCCTAAAATATAAAGTACATGAAATTTGACCCAATAACGGACTTGGAAAAGTGGCCTGAAGATGCCACCTAAGGCCTTAGAAAATGGCCCACATGCAAAAGGTTTTGGGCTTGAGTTCGAGTCACATAAGAAGCAAATAAAATAAGTTTTATTTTGCTTCTAGAAGCCCAAGAGGTGGACGGCACAAGCTTACAAAAGAGGAGTTTCATTCTCTTTAAAACTCGGCTAATTAGAAGATCATAAGGACCCTTAAGGGAAGAGTTTAATTCTCTTTAAAATTTGGCTAAATAGGTGGATAAATGAAGAATTATTCTTTAATTAGGAAAATAAGGAAGAGTGGTGGCCAAGTAAAGGATTCTTGGCCTAGTAAATTCGGCTATAAAAGGAGGGGACTAGGGCCATTCATTATTCATTCTCCCTCTCTTTTCCTCTGCCAAATATTCTTCTTGAGCATCCATTCTTTTTCTTCTTTTCTTTTAGCCTCCTAGCCGATTTCCTTCTAAGCCTATTATTCCTCTCTTCTTTCATCTTTGAAACCAAATACATAAGGGAATCATAACCGATTGTTCATCAAGTCTCTAAGCCGAATCTCTGAAGGTTGAAGTGAAGGTGCAATCGATTCCTTCAAATAAGGGTAAGATCCAAGTTTAGTTTTCCATTCTTTTATATTTTAGACTTATCAAAATTTAGGGACTAATTTCGATTATTAATCTTGGCCGAATCATGGAAGGAGAAGTTCTTTTCCCGAAGGTACACCATAGGCCACGTGTTCCCTAGTTATTCGGTGAGTTTCGGGATTTAAAATCCACAAGGTAAGTGTCTATAGCATTCGGCTAAGGCCTATTTTGATAGTTAGATCTAATTCTTGTTTGTTTAAAAAGCCAAAACTAACCCCCGATGAGATTTAGTGCTTGGCGAATACAAGGAGGAGCATAGCATAGATTTCGGATTTGATTAGTATTGAAATCGGCAACAAGGTAAGAATACTAATCCTACTAGGATTTGGATTTATGGTCAAATGGTTATTTTTTTATTAAAGTAGTAAGTGATTAATCAAATGTAGGAATTGAGATCTAAAGCAATAGATCGGGTTTTGGATTTCAAGGAATTGATAAGCAAATCGGTGTGTACCTACACTAAATCTTGATAGATTTACTACTTTAATTTTATTATATGTGCTAATATAAAAGTGTAAGAATATGGCTAAGGTATCGTGTGTACCCTACACTAAATCTTGATAGATTTACGGCTTTAATTTTATTATATGTGCTAATATAAAAGTGTAAGAATATGGCTAAGGTATCGTGTGTACCTACACTAAATCTTGATAGATTTATGGCTTTAATTCATTATATGTGTTAATATGAAAGTGTAAGAATATGGCTAAGGTACCGTGTGTACCCCACACTAATATTAATATATT
Source organism: Gossypium rotundifolium (assembly GCA_025506655.1). NCBI lineage: Eukaryota > Viridiplantae > Streptophyta > Magnoliopsida > Malvales > Malvaceae > Gossypium > Gossypium rotundifolium. The sequence goes on along the minus strand of CP106725.1, from coordinate 78,194,209 downwards.
TATGGCTTAAATATGATATATATGTTAATATGAAAGTGTAAGAATGTGGCTAAAGTACCATATTATGGTACAAAGTATTCGTGCACGCTTTCCTACTTCTACTAGGATTTCAAATAAATGTTATACAAGTGAAAAGTGATGTGAAAGTGAAATAAAAATATGTTATGCATGATATTTATTATTTGGGGCATTTGGGTCAATTGAAGAAGGGGAAGTGAATGTGATGACTTCGGTCTCACTAAGTGAAGGTGTTGACTTCGGTCTCACCAACGTTATATTTGAAAGTGATGACTTCGATCTCGCTAAGTGAATGTGATGACTTCGGTCTCACTAAGTGAAAGTGGTGACTTCGGTCACATTAAGTGGTAACTTCGGTTACATTACAGTGGTGGCTATGCCACAATATTATCAGTGGGCGATGAGCATGTCGTCTGCAGCGACTGCCTTCGATGGAGTGTAGCGGATGGAGGGTTGACTTAGTAGTCCCCACGGTGTACAGGTTGGTACGGGTGGAGTGTAGCGGATGGCATATAGGTTTGGGTTCGGGTTTGCATCATGATCTTGAATTTTTATATGCATATGATCTTTTTTATGGTGTGCCTATCTCTATTATGTTTAGTGTTGGTTACACACTGAGTCTATCGACTCACCCCATTGTGGGAACATGTTTCAGGTGATGAGCAGAATGGATCGAGACGGCGAACTTGTGGTGGCCATGTTCAAACGAAGTTTAATTTTATTTGAATCTTTATTTTATTTTAAGTCTGTACAATTTTATTTTGGGTTTCATTTTATGTAATAAGGCCATCGTGATTTATTCTTATTTCGCTTTAATTACTATGTTATGAATTTAGGGCTTTACAAAGAATAAGCCCATTTAATTTAAAATAAGTTTAAATATTTTGTCACCGAAACAAATGGGTTTTTGTTAAAAAATAAATTTGTTTTCAACTCAAGCCCAACCCACAACGAGCTATCTTCCAAAACTCATAGTTTTCAAAACAATCGAATGAATTTGAACCGGGTTACTTCAAGGAACATACCAGATCCAGTCCATTCTCGTGGGCCGAGTTTGGGGTGTTTCATATATTGCCTCAATCTTCGAGTCATCCAAATCAAGGCACAACACAATTTCTCAATTGGAGAATATCTCATCGCACACTTAGTGAATTTTTTTGCTGAGGTAATATATCACTTTTTCTTTCCTCCCCGAGTAATCATGCTCGACCAAAGACACACCCATAAGTGATCAAACACTGTCAAATACAAGATTAGCGGTTTATCTGGGCAAGGAGGTGATAAGACTGGATGATTTCACAAGTACCGTTTGACACTATCAAAAGCTTTATGGCATTCATCATCCCACACACCTGGATTATGCTTCTTTAGAAGACGGAATATAGGATCACATTTTTTGTTTAACTGTGAAATAAATCGGGCAATGTAATTTAACCTTCCCAGGAAACCTCGAACTTTTTTTTTAGGTGCATAGTGGAGGCAATTCTTGTATAGCCCTGGCCTTATCTGAGTCAATCTCGATTCTCTTCTCGCTGACTATGAAGCCCAGCAATTTTCCCGATATAGCTCCAAAAGTACATTTCGTGGGATTGAGCTTTAATCGGAATTTCCTCCTCAAGAACAATTTTCTCAAAACTGGATATGTTCAACTTCTATTCGGATTTTGCAATCATGTCGCCAACATAGACTTCAATCTCCTTGTGCATCCCGTCATGGAA